>CAEGAF010016231.1:0-42679 GCA_903067075.1 Micropoecilia bifurca
GCTATATAAAGAACTCGGGACCAATTTTTTATTATTAGACATCCATATTTGTAGTGAACGGAACAAATCATGTCCCGTTCAATACCGGACGGGTGGCAACATAACTGTGGCGTCTATTCTATGCGCCTTATAATGAGGTGCGCCTTATATATGAACAAAGTTTTAAAATAGGCCGTTCATTGAAGGTGCGCCTTATAATCCGGTGCGCCTTATAGTGCGGAAAATACGGTAGTTTCATACAAAATGTGGAAAGATCTGGTTTTATCTGTAAGTAATAGAGGTTTTACATTCTTTGCCTTTAACTTCCAATCCGGTGCACTGCTGCTTATAGATTGAACGACTTGTTGCATGAAGGCACTTTCATTCTTCAAAACTGGAGCAGGTTCTGAAACTGCTCCCGCAAGAATATTATAATAGAATCACTGCCCCATTCCTGCACATAGACTGCATCACTCAAGACCTTTTTAACAAGATTTGTTGTATTTCAAAATGATGATTAAGACTAAATAATTTATGCAGCGCTTCAGCAGTTTATTACTCCTGCAAATACACAACTCTGGGTCCAGGCCATTGTCATGTTGGTGCAGTCTGCTCAGATTGACTGGAAATGAATACAATTAATGATGTTTTACATATTGCCATGTTATATTGAAACCACATAAATCGCATATTTACTCTAATGAGATCTGTAATCAGATGTCGTGATTCATTGAAACTAAAGAAGCGCTGTGATGTGAGGGAATAGTGGTTTGTTGCTGAACGGCATGATGATATGCAGACTTTATTCTGGCTGATGACGGGCCATTCAGTTGGTGCAATAGATTGGCAATAGGCATGAATATTTTATAGACTCCTCCGGATCATACCCACACCAATCAAGACCGTAAATGATTTATTTCCTTCGATTTAAAAAAAAAATGTTGATCCATCCTTGCTTGTCATAATATTGGAGACTAAGGTGCCTTACAAATAACTTATACTGAAGTTTCTCCTCGTGCAACACCCACATACCTTAGTATAGGTTTTTGGATAGAGTATGGAACTCACTCAACATAACACCATTGTCTACCTGAGCTGACAAGGCATAAATCAAAAGCAGAACTCTGGGTTATTTCAAATGGGATAATATCTTGACAGAAAAACGATCCGTTGTGTATTGTGCAAATCTGGTTTCCATTCCAGTACAATAAAGGCTATACAGCCAGATCTATGATGGATTGGTTTAAATCAAAGCATATTCATCAGTTCAAACTAAATGGAGGATCAACAGGTCCAGCAATGCCCTTAGTCCAATCTGTCTGTGCTTAAGCTAATTTGCAAAGCATGATGGTCAAATGTTTTGCTCTGCAGATGCCCAAACTCAGAAGTAAACCTTAAGATTTGCAGGGTTGAATACAAACATTACTATAATTTAAAAAAAAAATGTCCATTCGTGAAGCAAATTAAAATGCCAGAGTAAAAATAGACTGGTGGTTGTAATAAGGCAAACATTTGCACAAAGAGTTTTTGTTTCTGGCAGATCTCTTGTAGCATCAAGCTGTAAAACATGCTTGTGTGGGTTTCTTTCCCATACGAGTTGCAGAGGTAAAGAATAAGAGGAGGAGGTGTAACAAACTCAAGGACAATTTTAGCCTCAATGTTCCTCCACCATATTTCCAGCAACAGCGCCTGAAGCGAGGACTTTCATACCAAGGTACAGCTGAACCCTGGACATTCCTCCTTGTCATAGGAAAGTGGGGGTTATTTTTATCTTTCTCCTTCGTACTCGGTAAACCGACAGGGATTCAGGCAGTTCTTCCTTGATCCTGGCAGGATGGCGAGCTTAAGGAGGGATTCCGGGCCCATTCCACAGCAATCTCAATGCCAGTGTTGGGAGTAATGTTGCCTCGATGGTCCATCTGCTCTCTAAATCTTGGCGTCTTATCTTAAAACTTCACCTTTCTATACCGCAACCGCCCACATTCTATGATTTCCAAATGTGCAAAACAAACGTGCAACTTAGTCTGCTTTCATGTAATATCAGACTTTGATAACTTCAAATCCCCAAGCAGTTTAATATATTTTGGTAAAGAACATTGCCTCCAGATATGCAACAGGAAAAGGAATTGCTGTTCGTTTTGATCAGTAGAATTTAAGAGAAAGACTTTTAAGAGCACCACAGGACCAAAATACTTCTGATGCGAGAAGCCTATTCACTGAGCTTTAATATTCCATTTCTACCACTGTACTCCGCAATCACAAAGGATTCACTTTCTTACTTCGCTCTGTAGTTTTCCATTTTCACTCTTCCCACAATCTTTCTGCAACTCTCTCAGCTTCTTCCTAGGCTCTTGAGTACAGCGCTCTCAGAGACTGGAATCATCATACTGGAGATTTAAAACTCAGTGGAGTAAAGCGGTCGGTGAAGTCCCTGGTGGATCCTTCTCTTTGTAGAGCAGACCCAAAAATAAAGGGTTCAAAACCAGCCGGGGATAAAGGAAACAATCCATCATGCGGGTTGAAAAACCTCCACTTGTGGTCAGTTATGATAATGGTGGGGGCGGGGGGGTTTCTGTGTGTGGATGTCAAGATTGCAAACAAGCATCTGCCATTTTCACACAGCAGTGAGATTTTAAATATGTTTCCGTATTAAGTGCCTAAAAAGTTTTGATGCGACCACAAACAGTTTTCACATTTATTCCTGTTAAAAGCTACAAAATAGTTGACCATCATGACAGCAACCCTAAACATTCAGCCAGAGCTATAATTAAATGATTCTGAACAAAGTAGATTCTTATGTTGTAATCACCCAGTCAAAGTCCAGACCTAAACCCAAATGACAATGTGACAAAATGTCCAGATGTTATCCATCCAATCTTACTGAGCTTGAGCTGACCGTTTTGAAAATAATTCGTAATGCTGGTAAATAAATGACTAAATAAAATATATGTGTAAAGAAACAAAAGATTTGTAGCTGTGTAAATATAGCAGAAGGTGTTTCTACAAAGTGTTGATGTATTTGAGCCCAGCACTGCTTTGTGATTATCACATAAAAACCCCAGTTTAAGTGTTTGGCTTGCGTAAGAAACTCTGAAAGAGAATGTTAGAAACATTGTGTGTGCCATGAAATGTCTTCTCAAGTACTAACGCCTCGGTAACAGATTTTACCATCAAAGCAAGCATCTAAAGCACAAATGCCTCTGTATTTTTCACAAATATGATTTTTCTTCTCGGAACAGTCCCAGGCCCAAAATTTTAAATCTGGTTATATAGTGGGTTTTGATTCTGGGCATTTGCTAAACACCCAAGCGCCTTACTAAACTGCACTCCGCAGCACATATTTAAACGGCAACACACATCACACCTACAGGCTGCTTAGAGAAAGTCATCTCCTGTCTCCTGCAACTAAGCAGCTTTTCTATAGCAGTCAGGGGATTAAGCGCCATGCTTAAGGCCATTTCGACATATGATTTCTTTGGTTATTACTCAGTGAGCGGAGAGAGCATTAGTCATTTACTTCACTGACTGGTCTGAGAATTTGAACTGGCAGGCCTCCAGGATCCTGCTAATTTTTCCAGGCTGTAGTTGGCATTCAGAAGTACGAGCATTTGACAAAGCTCTGGGATGGGGTTGGAAGACTTAACCGTAGCCATCTCTGCAGCATTGCTTTTCAGCTGATGTTTCGAAGGCTATAGATTTTGATGAGATTAGTTATCTTGAGAAACAGCTGTTTTCATAATGGAATCTCTTTTTGCCCATCTTCAGGCAATGTCTGTGTGGGGATTGTTTCTTTTACTTTTATTTTCTTTTTAAAACAGACTGTTGTCTCTTAGCAAACTTCTTTAAAAGAATTGTGTCAGAAATAAAGTGGTTACTCCCATTGAAGAACATAATGCTTTTCTAAATGACATTAGTGGCAGGCCATGCTTAACAGCTAAGCTACTACTACCAGACGGCACACTATGGAAGTCTATATTCAATTGAAAGTTGCTACTATCAAAGATCAGCTATTTGGGCAGCTGATAAGGAGACAGCTAGTTTCAACCATTTCTACTTAAGACAAAGTTGTTACCCACATACTTTTCACACCTGAACAGAATTCTGACTGTCAAATAATTAATTTGTTATTGTTGGGGGTTTTTTAATCTTGGATACATACACCAGACTTTAATACGTAAAGATATTCAATTGAAAAGCACAAAACTTTTGTCAGGAAAGAAAAATTTAACAGTCTATTCTGTCATTTATATCCCATCTCCTTTACACGGGAGGAAATCCTTCGGCACAAAACACTTTCAAAAACAAAACAACCTACACACAGACCATTTCAGACACCACCACACACCGAGAGGCCCACAGAAACAGGCAAACAAACTTGCAGTGGCACATACTGCACCATGGGAAATGCAAGCGCTGCACAGAAGGGACTGTGTCATTAAAAAAAAGGCAAGAGTAGAAGAAAAAACTTGAGCAGATACATCTCTGAATAGACATGCAGACATCGTCACACCGTCGCCTCCTTCTGGTTTACTCCCACGGCCAACAAGGACAACGGAAATAAAGGGAAGGAGCAGAAAATTTGGTTTGAAGTAGCTCAGGGAAATGTTAAAGCAAGCTGAAGTCTGTCTTCTAGATGCCCTCGGCAGGATGGGTGTGTGGCAGCTTGAGGCTCAGCGATCCATCGTCTGCTGCCAAGGTTTATAAAAAAATAAAAAATATAATAATGCAGACCTGACAGACAGGCTGGCTCCTTTTCAGAGAATATGTTCACATATGACAAAATACACATGCAAACACAACAATAACAGAATGTTTGTTCTCACTCATGCAAAAAAAGGGGAGGGAGGACATATATATATACTTAACATGCAAAAAACACCTGCACACAAAGCCCAGCTGAAGCTCTGCTCAGAGACTGTTTTTCCTTTTAAGACCACATGCCTTGAGACAGTTATTCAGCAGAGATGAGTTTCAGTCATTGCAAATTGATTAATCTTAACCACATTTAGTGGGAAAACATCTGCTGTTCCCCTCATCTCCATAGGGCAGCTTTTAAAATACCCTTGTTTACTCCCCAACAGCTGCACTCAAGAATCAACTCTTTTGTTTCTCCAAAATACATCGTTAGGTAAAACAATCTTTCTCAAGCCAGCAGCTATTTCTTAAGATATATATTTTTTAAACCCCAAACACAGAGCTTATTTTTAAACTAAAAAAATAAATAAAATGACACAGAAGAAAAGATGCAAATCTCTGTTTTTGCTCTCTCATGTTCAAGCATTAACCCAGGTGTCTGAATATTTTCACTGCCTGCATCACTAACAGTTTTCCAAGGAAAGATTTCAGTTTATATAAAATGGGGTTTGCATTTAGTATCTTCATAAAGACATGTGGACTGACTTTTTAAAAATTAAAAAAGGTTTCTAGGGTATACATTTTTGATCTAATGATCAAACTAAACATACAATGACTTGAGACCTTGCCGAGTAACTTTTAATAACTCCATTTACCCCCTTCATTTTTAGTATTAAAATATAATTTAAAAAAAATCTCCATTCTCCACTAGATTAAAATCTTTTTTCTTCGTCTTGTAAATCAACAATATTGGACACTTTCCAGCTCAGCTATCATGCCAACAATATACATGATCCCAAAGGGTTGTGGTACGAATACATTTTTTTGAGATTACTATGGTGGGTCACATTCATTTTCTTCCTTTTCTGTTGACAAAGGAAGATCAGAATCATATTTGAAGCTGGTCATCAAACACGTGCTTGAAATAAATTTTGTTAAGCCACAGGCTGGCCTTCAGTTACACCTGCCTAATGTGGTCCTTTGGGAAAAATAACATCTCACCCCTTAGCCAAGATGAAGCTATCTTTAGATTTCACATGCTGAGGATTGTTTCGTGGATTCTCAAAGCAAGGCAAAAGATAAACATGGCTTCCCCTGATTTTTTTTTTCTTTTAAATCTGTCATATTTTATATTGCAAATGTGTTTTTGTCTACCGCAAACTTGCTGGAGGTCTGCATTTTACCACAAACATACACCACCTTTCAAGATGTGGATGTGAGTGGACAGTCTGTGTGTCAGAGGGTCTTTGTGTGTATAGGTAAAGAGTGTGTGAAGGTTGGTGGGGTGCCATCAGGGCCGCTTACTGAGCTGTGAAGTGAGCTGATGGCCAGGGGGGCCGGGGTGTCACATCTGTTTAAAAACGGTTTGGCTTGTTTACCACATCTTCTCCACCATTCTGCTACCATGCTTAAAGCCAACTGATCTTTCTCAATATCACTTCCCTGTCTTTAATTTTTCCATCTCATATAGGAAGAACTTGGCCTGGGATAAAGGAGTATACGTAAAGTAGATATTATAGAACAACAACAGGGTTTAAACAAAGTTCAGGGACCTTTTTTGAACCCCATGAGGTAGACCTGGATAAGAAGGGTTCCTACTGAAGCAAATGTTTAACGTCAAGATTTTAAGCAAAGTGATCAAGAGGACCATCTTGATTAGTGGGTTGATTATTTTGTTTATTCTCCACCTAGTTGGAGAAAATTCAGACCAACTCTTAACTCTCACTATGGCAAAAGAATAAACACTAGCCGAACAAACTCAAGGCTGTTCATACACAAACCAGTCGGCAGCTTGATACGCACTCCCATCTGCCAACAACAACTGTGTTAAATGGACTGTTGCTATGGTGAGTTATAGTAATGCATATTTAAAGTTGTTCTGTATGAAAATGTACAAGGGAATAAGACTAAACAACCATATTTTGAATATTAACTCCAGTTATAATCTATCATACTTATATCTTCTCTTGCATGGAATCTATCAGTGAAAACATTCTCCACCGTTACTATGAAATGCATAACATGAGTCCGAGGCATCTGCAAAAGATCTTTGATTAAATTAAGTCACCAATATCCTTACCACCCACCTCCCTCGCCGTGTGCTCATGTTGCCACTTGAACACTCTCCAAAAGCTTAATGTGAGGCTTTGATTCGTTCCAAAGTACCAAATGTTCTCATTTCAAACAAAACTGAGCGCAAATGTTTTCACATTTTTGTCACATTAGATCCAGAAAACTTCAAAAATATAATACTCGGGCTTCATGAGAGAAAATTGCACAATATTGTACATAAAAAGAATGATAAAAATGAAAATTGGCATGCTTTTATGTTTCAGTTAAGCAGTGTGGATCTCTGCACATCCCTGTGAAAACACAACCCTCACAGTAAAATATAGTGTTGCCGCTATGCATTTCTCCAATAGGGAAACTGGTCAACTGAGCATGATGCACGGTTTGTACACAAAATAAAAAACAGTTAATTTCACTGGGATTACATTATGTTGGTCTAGCGCATATAATCCCTACAAAATACATAGAATCCATCAGTACACAGGGTTAACTGGTCCATTGCAGGGACCTTAATGTCCTGGGGAACAATACTTGGAGGGATCCACAACTGTAGTTTTAAGTTTAATCCCAACATAAAATATTCATTGTTTAAATTACAAGTATTTATTTGCCGGTGAGTTTTGAGCAGCTTAAGAGCCATCTAATGACTGGCTTTGGCACACCAAGAATTTGTGGCAACTCCAGGGTACAAATCTCCTAAATCCCTTTAAGCTTGCAGTGCAAGGCTCACTGTTGTTAAATTTGGAAACTGAACGTGATACGATTGACAGATTTGTGGCATTTTTAGAAATCGGGGAAAGTCTCGGTATCAGCACAAAGCGCAGATACTCCTGACAGCAACAACATGGCAGCACCTGAAGGTATGTCGACAGCTGCATTAAATCAGACGAACCTTGAGATGCACATGGCTAATATACAAGCCCGGCCATGGATGGGGCATGCAAACCTATCGAGAATCGTTGCATCAAGGTCCTGAATCTAAATCGACACGGGCGCACTTTCCCCACACACATTGTTTCAGGGTGAGATGAAACCTGCAAGCTGTGCACACAGGTTCCCCTCTCACACTAAATATTTCATCGACAATAAACATTGAAGGGATTGATGGGCGGCTAAGCTAGTTGAGAGAGGAGCAAAAAAAAAAAAAAAAAGTTAGAACACTGTCCAATCTTGAATTGAGCGCCATCTTTTTTATTTTTTTTATTTTACACATTGCTGACTGGCCTTGTGTGTAATGAGACTCAGTGCTTGTTGTACTAAAAAGGGGGCGGACATCACTGAGCTGAAAGTGAGGACGGAGCTCTCACCCCTCCACTGGCCCAGTTAATTACTGCAATCAGATCAGAAATTACTGGAAACAACTTCAGTTACTACAAAGTCCCTTTTCATATATTAGGAAGCACTGCAGGGCCCTTCTGGTCAGGT
This sequence comes from Micropoecilia bifurca, assembly GCA_903067075.1. Classification (NCBI taxonomy): domain Eukaryota; kingdom Metazoa; phylum Chordata; class Actinopteri; order Cyprinodontiformes; family Poeciliidae; genus Micropoecilia; species Micropoecilia bifurca. The sequence continues at coordinate 8,329 of CAEGAF010016231.1, forward strand.
GTTTGTATATGAAGAGGAAGCAGGTTGTTAAAGCCCCTCTGAGGCCAAAGTTTCTTCCTCCTCAGCCTATATAATGAGCCAACTACAGAGTGAAGCTATACAATATATCGAATGTGTGGAATACTACAACCCCAAACCACTGCTTGGATGCAATATTTGGTAAGATACAGGATTTTAAAGAAAAACAACCTGGGTTGTCGTTACTGAAATTCTCCTTGCAATTTTCAGTAGAAGTATTGCAGCTAAGTTTTACCTGAAAAATATTGGGAAAATAAATTAGTTTCAGTATTTGCCTTTGTCTCTAGGAACACCTCAAAACTAAGTTAGTGGTTGTTTCTTGAATTAAGTCTCAACATGATATAAATTATTAAAGTGTCAAAACTGAAAATGTTTTGTCACACGGACTAAACATCTCTTGTTTTAGGCAATTAAGGTAATTGGAATGATTGTTATTAACTGAATGCCAAAATAGATTTTCTCCTTAAGTTTAAATCTAAACTTAAAATTCATAATTTTAGATGTACCAATATCACTGATTGATTTAAACAATTTGTTAAGCCCGAGGCCATGGCTTTAATAGATTCTAAGTTAATGCAGAACAGTCGAGTCAACTGGAGACACCTGGGAACATTTTCACTAACCATCCTAAAACACACAGTTTCCTTGAGTGACATCTGGGCCAAATTAAAATAAATCAATCAAAATATCAGAAACATGTTTGTGGACCTTCACAAGTCTAGTAAATTGTTGGGTATTATTTCCAGATGCCTGAAAGTGCCACATTCATTTTTTCAAATAATTTTCTACTCAAGAATAAATAACCAGGTAACATCCTGTCATGTTCAGGAAGAAATGATGTGACTCAGAGAAGAAGTTTGGGTGTAAAATGTGACCAGCAGTGTCTGGGACTGGCTGAAACTGGTCAGCAAGTGGAAGTAGTTAGTGTAATAATATCTACAATATTTCACTCTAATTAACCAGTCTAAAATGCCAAGTAAATATTTCTTTTAATACAATGCATGTAAATACCTGGTTTGGTCTCACTGTGATTAGGCATGAAGGGCTAAACAGCCCTGGCATTAAAATATGACGTTTTCCTCAATAGCTTTATGTATTACAAATAAAAAATAAAAGCATGACAAGACTCTTTTTTTGCGTTGATAAAAAATATAACTAACATTTTTTTTCTGGTGGGTTTGATGATTAGATTCCTTACAGCTAGTTAATACGGCAAGAGACAAAACCACTGTCAGACTATTGTTAGTGTTATAGTGTTTTTACTATTTATAGTGAAACTGTACTCAAATTGTGTTACTCTGATAACACACATGTAACATCATCACCATAGGTGTTTGTATACACATTTGTTTTAAATGTATGCGCCTTTTTGAAGGATTTGGAAAAAAAAGACATCATTCATTGCTTGCAAAAAAAAGAAAAAAAAGAGCATTTTTCTAAACAGAGTCTCATCTTTTTCCAACTGCAGCAATCAGTCACCATACATGCAGTGCCATCTGGGACTACCTACCATCCTGCCTTGATGGATTGCAGAGGTTCCTGCTGGAGATACTCACCCACACTTTTTACAGTTTCTCCTCCTTGCTCAGCAGGTTCACATACTTTTTTTATTTGCAAGATCAATATCAGTTAAGGGTAATACAACTACAATTAAGGTTAATCCGAACTCTTACACTGGAGAATTTTAGAAGGAACAGGGTTATGTTAAAACTGACTTTTGTAAAATTGTAATCATGGGCGTATGAAGTAAAAATTGTTTAGTAATGGGACTCAAATAAAATTGATAGTTAATTGCAAAGTTTGTCACTTGACTTGTGGGAGTAAAAAAGTTCTGGATCTGGCTTTTACTATGTTAAAAATAAATATGTATTAAAAATGTGGTTAACAGCAATAACATGTATAAATTGTAACATCTATGGAATTGAACTTGACACATTAAATTCCAGGCCCTAGAAACAATCTTTAAGTTAGTCCTTCTCCACACGTTTTGTTTTTCATTAACCCCCTTTACTTAAACACAGCTGAATAAAACCCACTTCAACTAGCTGCTTTCAGAAGGTCACCTTATCTCTAGAGTGCAGTTATGTTCAATTTAAGTTGCAATAGAAATTCAGCTTTTCTTTAAAGGCTTTGAATGTTTGTCAGATATTAGTAAAAAAAAAAAAAAACTACTTTCACACTGGACAAGTCGGGGTTAAAGCTGCTAAGCATTTCGAAGGAGGATTGGGTTATGAAACAAAATCCCAAGTGTTGAACATCTCACAAATCTCTCAGAATAGATTGAGTATGGCACAACTGTAAATCTACCGAGCCACAGTCATCCACCTAAGCAGACAGTCTGGGAAAGGAGAACATTAATCAGAGGAGCAGCCAAGGAACGGCGAAGATCCACAGCGCAGGTGGGAGAATCTGTCAACACAGCGACTATTAGTTGTGCTCGCCACCAATTTGGCCTTTACGGAGCAGAGGCAAGAAGAAAGACATTGTTGGAAGGAGGCAAGAAGAAGGCATGTTTGTGCTCCATCGCAAGCCATGTCAAGAACAGAGCAAATATGGAAGATGTGATTCTGTCAGATGAGACCAAGTTTAAACGTTATCCTATCTGACTAAGCTTGATCTATTTCCTAAAGGAAAAATGGGCAGTAATTTCACTTCCTATATCTACAAAACTGTTAGTGACACAGACTTGCAGCTGTAATTGCAACAAAACACGTAGGAGTGGGAGGATAAGAATTTTAAAATGTCCTTTTCCAACAACATCCACTCAGAACTGTTTTAAAAAATGTTTACATGTTAATCTTAAACCTTCTAGCTTGTCAAAATGTCTTCTATCAATAAATACTGTGCATCATTCAATGTCTTTCTGTCATGTTAAAGGTTAGCTAGCTGTGACAGCAAATCAAATATGCACTTACATTTTTATTGGACCACTGGAATGCAGACATACCTACACTTACACTCAGTGCATTTGCTATTCACTGCTCCCTAATGGCACACTGTGCGGACTGTACAGCTCTTAAAAGAGTGGGACTCTTTAAGCTTGAACTTGGTAAAAGCAAACACATTAAGTGAATAAATTTAATACGGCATGATATATAGAGGAGCAATGATGCCATTAATATTTTATTTATCGCTGCAGCACAAATAAACACATATAACCAAGGGAAATGTAACATTACTTTAGTTATTCATAACCTCAAACTGGAAAAAGGGAATCAAAAGGCTCTTAAATAAAAAGCTATACCTCGTCTTGATCAGATAAACTACACAGACATGTTCTGAAATAAGGGAAGATGAAGGTAAATGCTTCATAGTTAGACGTGTACACAATATGTGCACCATATATCTTCATCAACAAAACTAATACAAGGTTAAGTTTTAATGGACATCGCAGCATATACATACAATACCTCTGTGCTTTTCAACCGTTTGTGTTTGGGCGTGCGTCAGCATACTCGGACGGTTTTGACAAATGTGTGTCCGCCGGTGTGTGTGTTTGTGAGTGCCTAGTGAGAGAGAATGTCTGTGTGTGTGGCAAACACACCTGACAGATGAAAAAGGCCCGGGGCCCTCTGGGGACCAATTTCCCCGGTCTGTTCCGAAGGCCTGTTCATTACAACGAACAGGAGGAAACAATACTCCACAGCTCGCCAACTTCATTTGCTGCCATTTTCTCTCATTTTGCCTTTCACTCGCTCTCCCTCGACACCGCCCTGAAGACCCAGCGATTTCCCCACAGCGTACCTCAACTTGCGCCTGTGAAGCAGAGATTGGTTGCGCCAGGTCCGTCTGGGTTTTGGAGCCATTGCCCTCTGCCTCGACTGTTTTCTCATTCCCTCACTTTTTCATCCGTCATCTTTCTGAGAGGGAAAATACACCAGACATTGTGGTATTAGCTTTCATTTGTTGGTGTTGGCATTGTAGAGGAGGCACAAGAAGAATGCAGGCTATTTATGAGATGTCGGAATGACAATATTCATTGCCAATCACCAATATTTTCCTTATCAAAGTCTCATTTCAATGTGTCAAGAAATTATGAGATTTAGCCTCCGTCATATCAAGAAGTCCAGGTTTTAAGAGCATTCTTTTGCTGTGTGATGTTTTTGATTATACATGCTGACATTCCACACAAACTGAATGTATGTATATATATTAGTTTTTCTGTTCCGTCATGAAAAAACAGAGAAAATGCACCTGTAAGTTCAGTGCTGCACAGATAGGGGGCGGTAATGAGCCACATAGGGACAATGGAAGCAGAAAAGTAGAATAAATACAGTTAGACTAGAACTGCTCCAGGACAAACTTCCTCACTGGCAATCTTCTTCAATGAAGCAGCCAGATAATATGAGCTAAATCAGTTTTTCTAACTAAAATCAGTTTTGGGCTTTATATATAGACATAAACCTCACTGCATGCCACTATTTTTCTAACCCTTTTCTTTTCTATTTTAGTTAGGGGTATCAGAATAAATAGGCCAGACTGTAAAGCTCTTAAACATCTTAAACATTACTAAAAACATGCATGCCACACAGCACACTTTTTTGTTTTCTTGAAAAAATGCTTACAAACCATGAATCATTTTACTTTAATCTGATTATTATAAATTACTTTGTTTATCAGATGATGTAATTCAAATGCAATAAAGCTGTAGTTGTCAGGTCTAAATGTGAATAATTGCTTCACATGGAAATACTCAAGCTTGAGTCATTTTACCAACATTCCTACTAGAACGTGTGTCCTTGTTCACGCATTTTTCAATCTTAGAAATGACGCCTAATAAATCTGGAAATGACATTTTCTGCTAAAAATGAGATCCTTTGCAGGAAGGGAGATATACGGGTTTATTTTCAAAGAGAAACTATGCCTAAATTAGGCAGCTGATCTACACCAAGGAAAGCAGATCATGCCCAAGGTATGCAGGACTTGATGGATCGATACAGAAATCCGATCTCTCTCCTCCAATTTTTTTACAACGTGAAACTGCAGAAATGCAAACAAAACATAACCATCAGAAGGGAACTGATCATTTGAATGAATCAGCTTTACAAGCAGCCCAAAGATAAATGTGCGCATTGCAAAATTGTGAATAAATCAGCTTCTGTAATGTTCCTGCAGCAGGAATGACAAAGATTTCTAAGAAGTATTGAATTCCACATGGACTCGGAGTGACGTGGTTTGTTGTTTGTTTTGTTTTTTTAGGAGTCAGATGCTGCCTCTTGAAATGAGGAACTTTCACAAAGTGAGGCATTTCTCTGTGGAAAGAAACATTTCCTTGAACTATTTGCTTTCAAGGGTGAATATGAATGATGTTTGGGAATTATATACGGCACTAGAAACAAACATGTTTGAAATTGAAATGCTGAATAAGGAACCAACCTCCGTCCCCTAGCACCAGGAAGCTAAATTTCTAGTTTTCCAAAAGTTAAAACTGTAGGAGTTGCCTTTACTGTGAACGATACTCTGAATAAAAAAAATAAAGATTTCTTTTAGCTGCTGCTCTAAATTGACAACAAGATGGCATTTAAATGCAATTATGGGAAACAATAAGATGCATTTACTTACCTGAAAGACCATCTACAACCTGGCAGGATTACGAACTGTAGCAGCCAGATGGTGAAAGTTGAATACACTTGATTAGCTGATGATCAGCAAGTGTGCCCATCTGCATAAAAGGAGTTTTGTCAGATTGTAAATCATGCATATGTTAAACACCATGTCAAAGTAGAAAAACATCTACTGTGATGTTAGGGAAGCAATTCTTACAGGTTAGAAATTGCAGATATAAAGGTGGGCGTGTATACATGAGGAAAGAAAAAGTGTAGTTCAACCTTTAGTTTTTGTCATTTATCACACATCCTATTTCAATCATCATCAAACAACAGTAACCTAAAAATATATGAAATCAAATTTTCAAGTAATTTATTTTATTAAAAGGGGAAAAAAGCCATCAAATCCAACCTGAGCCTCTTAATAACTGGTTGTGCCCACTAGCCACCATCAAGCATTTCTAGTAATTGTCAATTATTTTCTAATGAAACTTTCACTTAAATCTTCCGATTCACCCTAGAATCAGACAATCCAATGTCCCCAAATAAAAATAATTAATCAACACAGTCAGTCAAATTCCTACAGGCCTCAATTAGCATATTAAATGTCAAAATATATGAATGAGAATTAGAAAAATAGAAAGATAAAAATAGTGCTATTGGGATTGTTTCCTAAAGAAAAGTTCACCTCTGTAATAAGATTATGGCAGCAAACATCTGAAATAATGTCCTTTGGACAGATAAGACCAATGTAAAAGTGTTTGGTCTTATTGCACAGTTCCATAATAGTTCAACTTAAACCAAAAACAACACAACATGTCATGGCAATTGTCAACCATGGCGGAACCACAGGACCTGAATATCTTTGACTCAACAGGGAACCTTTCTATGTCCTATTCTACTCCAAATTAAAATGGAAAGTTATCTGTAAAAAAGCTAAAGTTTGATCAAAACCCGGTTTTGACTAAACTTTAGCATTTGCAAATCTCAAGCGGAGTGGTTGAAAAGGGACCATATCATTAATGTGGTGGAATGGCCCAGTCAAAGTTTATTCCTCAACCCAACTGAACCCCTGTGGTGGAAACTTTTGAGTGGAGTGAACCAATAAATATCTGGAAACATCCATGAACTGAAGCAATGCTGTAAAGAAAAATGAGCCAAAATTCCTCCAGAATGTTTTAACTATAGAATTATGGGTTGTACTTAGTTCTTACAATGCATATGATCCAGTGTATATCACTGCTATAGTGTTAACAGCAATTAAGACAGTTGGACATTTATGTTTTTGTCAGTTATGGTTAAATCTCTGCTACCTTGTGCTGGTTCTAATCCTCCACAAGATCTTCCCAGCTTCTGAGCGGAAACAGAACAGAGATGAGTCTTATTCCCACCATTCTGCCAAATTACTGTCACTGTGTTGAATGGCAGACATGGGGAGCTAATACACATCGGGCGAATTAGTATGCCCCTGAAGCACTCGGTGCACTTTGTCAGGAGGAGAGGTGATGTAAGGAGGGATAAGTATTGCAGTTTCCCACCTGACCTGAAGGATCAGCTGCCCCCCGCACAGCAACACAGTGCCCCCTCTGGGCCGGTAATGGAGCATTTTTCAAGGTGATTTATCTGGATTGTAATGATCTGAGAGCATCAAAGCATCTCGGTTCTTTAATGAAAGGCACGTTTTATGGCAAGGTAGGTGTCTATACTTATTGTGTATGCACAATGTCTACCAAGGCTACAGTAAGATACAAATTGGTAATGGGACAAAAAAAAACTTACTTATTATTAATTTATTATTAGTAATAAAGCCAATTAGGTAATTAAGAACATTGCGTGTCCTAACTATATCCTTGGATTTTTGGCTTTCATTTAAGGTATTAAGTTCTACACCACCTATCTGTTGGTTCTGGCAGAAAAACGAATAATTCTTGTTCCTCACCTGAAGCAAATAAATCAAACTCGTGTGTCGTATTCCTACAATCATTCCTGCAACCTTTCTAGCAAACAATGCTTGTATAGCAACAAAAACAAAACAGATGTTGACGTTACAGTCATGTGTGTTTTAAGTGGTATTAAATGTATTCATAAGGAGCACGTCAAATGTTTTTCTTCTTTGCCAACAAGCATGGCACGCAAATCAAGTCATGAATGCTGTAAATGCAAGTATGAAATAAAGGAGTTTGCACATAATCTCTCACCTTGCAAATGTGTGTATACATTCCTCAACACAACTGCAACTATAAAATCTATATTGAAATTTTATGACTGAAGGTTATTGCTTAGTTACCAGCGAAATAATATTTTTTTTCTTGTAGCATGTTAGTACTTGTCTAGTATGTTAAAAAAAGTAAATAAAAAACAAGAATATTATATGGGAAAAGAGCAAGCCTGGACTGATAAAGTATATTGTAATCTTTGATACTTTAAAAAATGCAAAGAGTGAGCAAAACTAAAAGTGGAATATTATAAAGACCTGAATATTCATTACTTCTCTACTATTCAAAGATCATTATTAATAAGCTCAGTTAATGTGTTAAAAAGCAGACGATAACTAAATATCACTTTAATTTTGTTATTTTGGATAAGATGATTCAAAAAATTTAGTTTTTTCTCATCCGTTACAAAAAGGAAACAATTATGATTAAGATTAAGGCAAATGTTGAGGTACACTCCTATTTCAACAACAATAACACACACACACGTGCAAACACTCATCTAAAACACAGAGCTGCGCTTGAGGGTAATTTTTTGGCTTTAATAAAGTTTACACTGAACAACTAATTTGACAGATTCTAAAGCATTTTTGTTTAGGTAGATGAAGGCAGTTGGACGGGGAGCTTGCAAATTCAAGGATCTGAATTTTATATTCATATAGTTTGAGCCAGAAAATGACTCCAATGAGCCATGATTAATAAAAACAGGAGTGAAACAAGTGGTGATGAAAGCAAAAGTTTTCTGAACAGTTAGAAATATATTTATATACCTGTTTAAATATATGGATGTTAGCTGCTTGTAAATATGGCTGTTATCTGAATTACATTACATTGCAGTAGAGAAATGATATAAATCCACTGTACCATGCATTAATAACAGAGCAGCAGACTTCATTTACTGTCTTGTGTAAAACTGAATCAGGTCCAACAATTGGATGTTCATACAATTTAGTCGCTGCACTGCTCTTTATGTTGGATTTAACATTGTACCTTGGATTATGCTCCATGTGCATCCATGGCTGAGCTTCCTTGTTCTTGACCGTCATGGTGGATGCGGTTTCCGTCTTGTAGGTCCCAGCAGGATGTGAAGTTGGCTCTTGAAAGTCGGATCTGGTCCGATCCTCTCCATGAACGGCTCCCGTGCTGAATTATCCAGAAACCTCGTGGGTTTCAACATATAGTGAAGAGTTTGCTTTTCCTGTAACCATGCAAAGTCAGTACAAGTCCACTCAAAGAACAAATGTGAATAAAAATAAAGAAGAACATAATGTTTTACTACTTTGAGTGCAGAAGATAAATTCAACTGACGGTGATGTCCACAAGTCCATCAGCAAATTGATGGAAAGTGTGGAAGAAGAATTTGGCAGCACATATACCAATTTAGTATATTAGTGCAATGTAAGCTTTAACCGCAATATTTTATTGAGGGAAAAAACAAACACGAAGCAGAAATTAGGGGCACAAGCTCTTTGTACAGGATGAGACTGCAACTAATAGTGTAAAGTTATACTCAAAGTAACAATTTTTTTTCCACTTACAATTCATAATGTTCCACAGTGATTAAGGAATTTTTCAATCGTGTAATTTGTTCTTTTAGTTTGTACCGTCATGGTGGACGGTACAAACTAATTTTTTTCTAAGACTGAAAGTCTTAGAAAAATTAGATTTCTAATTTGAATTTGCATTTTTTTACGGAAAATATATTTCTTTTATTTTTGCTCCATATGGCCCAGCTCTATTTTGTCCAAGTTTAGAGAGAGAGAAAGTAACCCTCCAGCAGTTGGAAAGTTGCAAGTTCAATTTCAGCTTCTCTCATCAACATGTTGATGTGACCTTAAGCAAAGTACTTATTCTGCTTACTGGGTGAAAAAATCTGACTAGTCACTATTATTACAATAGTGATGATTTACCATTTAGTAACCTACTAAAGGCTTGTACACGGCTAAAACCACAATTCTCTTGTCAGGGAGGAACTCAAACTCTTCTACATCATGTAGTTTATTTATCTTGACTTTGCCCTTCAAATTAAGACAAATTGTTCTTTTAAGGTTATAAAATAAGAAGTGTTCCTCGGATTTTATATTATATATAAATTCCTTTTATAAGGCCCATTGTCCTCGGTTAAAAGAAACACACATTTCTGCATTCAAAAAGGTTTTGTATTCCCACCTTGCATTTCAAAAAAGATAACTACCATCTTAAGTTGCTATGGGTCCATTTTTTATATTTAAAATAAAGAGAGAGCTATAATTGCTAATAGAGCAATTTAATATTTCCAGTCCAGCTGCATAAAATGTCTTCTGAAATTTTAATTTCATGCTTTTTAAACCAGTAACACAGCATAAAATGAACTATTAGTGGTAACCATGTTTTTGTTTCGATGTTTCCTGAAAACTAGGTTCGGTTTGTTTATTTTCCTGCATTTGTGTCTGACATCTGTCTGTTTCAGGATTTCTTGGCTCAGCTCACTCTTTCATTCCCAGCTGAAGCAGCCCAAGTTCTACATATGTATGCCAGCCGAAGGCCCCTGGTTGTGATGTGTGCTGTAGAATGTGTGCGTCATTTGTAGATCTGTCCTACCTGGCATAGTGCACACCGTCCCTTAGGACACTCCTGTGTGTATTTGAATCCTTCCAGCTGTCTCCTCTGATCTATCCGTTCTGATGACTGAACATCAGCGATTCCCACTGGGCTGCTACCTTTAGGCAGCCACCCAAACAAAGACGCACATTTCAAACAACAATGTTTAGGACTGGAGCCAAAGCGGACTGTTGGAAGTGGGAGCCAGCTTATCTGATGTAGAGCAAGACTGCTTACGTACGCGAAATCAATTTAATTCCAAGGCATATAGAGATAGGAGAAAAATCAGCCGATATTAGAGTTTGCTTCTTAATAGTTTTAGGTGGCATTATAAGCATTTTCAGCAGCTTAATGCTATAAACACTATATAGGGAATTGAAAATGTAAAAACATATTAAGTTATATCCTAGTGTTGAACCAATACTGTTAATTATATTGTCAAATTCTTGTTTTAATCTATAGGTAGGTCTCAATAATTTGGAAAATTCCTCACAATGAGGCTAGTTAGCAACATTAACCTTTTGATAATCTTTAAAGATTAAACAAACTAATATAATCTTATATAATCTAATGCCATGTTTTTATTAGTTCCAAGCAGAAAATCATAACAGAACCTAAAACTTTCAGCCTATGTGCAATTAATTTATTTCTAATATGTTTCACTAAGTGAACTGAAAATAATGCTGACAAGTTAACACATTAGTTATTTAAGATGTCGTTCATCACTGTGGAGGAATTGTGGGATATTCTCAGCAGAATTGTTTTAAATTAGCCACATTGGAAGGTTTTTGAGCAGCAATGGACCAGTTTAGGACATGTCACAACACATCAGTCCAATTTCAGTCTGGACTTTTAATAGGTCACTGCAAAACCTTTCAGAGGTAGAGTTGTTGGTAAGCTTCTGATCAATGTCCCACCACTTAAACCAAGTGTGCCTGACTGCAAGGTTATAAAACCAGATAATAGAATTCATGGTTTTCATCAATTATGGCAAGATGTCCAGGTCCTGATGAAGCAGCACTACATTACAACGAGAAAAGTCTCTGTACTGATGTTGGCTTTTTATAAATACACGACACATGACTGACATGGCAACTGTCACGTTTGCTTGTATTGGCCTCCAGTGCTTCTGTTTGTAATTAAATGTTCATAAGTTTATACTGTAGGAAACATGCGACTTGTGTCTCTTAAGGAAGTCAACTTCTCTATTCCACCCCTATGCCTTTTCCTACAGCTGTGCAGGTGGGAGGGCGACAAGATGCCATTTAGCTTCACTCACTCACACACACACACAAACACACACACCCTGGCGCATACACAGATGTGAGAACTCGCCGTTTCCCAGACCGTTTAGATTCCTCTTGTAAAGGAAGTGTTGACAGAGAGCTACAAGTGTGGAATCGGCAGCGAGTTAATTAACGGCAACGTTTTCAGCTCCCCCAAGGAAAACAACACCTGTAGGGGAGGGGAAGGGTGTGTGTGAAATCGACCTAACAAGTACAAACTGGAGAAATCTCACCCATATTGAATATGCATTGGAGCACCACGTGGTGCAAATAACACAGAGTGTGAGCTAATTCTCACTATGCATGGCTTCCTGCTTAAAAAAAGGCACATCATTTATAAACCCATTTACACTTCCTGAAGTTGACTCTAATTAATTGGCACCAGAAACCTTTGAATTATATACATTATTCTGAAATGGCACGAATTAGTTTATTCTTGACCTCAATGAAAAGTGTCAGGTCAACCATTTCAATTCAATTTTGACCAACTTTGATACGTTAAAATGACCAACTTTGATTCTTGATCATCCAAAAACATCCTAGTGATTTTGTTCTGGAAAGTGATATTTACCCAAGCCTGACAACTACATTTCCTTATAATGGACACTGAGTACAATGTAGAGAAGAAGTTGAAATAGTCCATTTTTAAAGCTTAGAGAAGCCTAATGTCCAGTGGTACAGTTGTTGCAAAACATAAAAAGGCATTAGTGAGAAATGTTGAACGGGAAAATCCCTAGCATTTAAAACGGCAACAAAAGGAGGTTGTTTCTTTCTGAAAATAATACAAGGAAATGTCTTGGGGGGGGGGGAATCTGAATGGAGAATATTTTGCCTTCACACCTTGTGACCTTAAAATTCTGGATAAAGCTCAACAGCAAGAGAAAGTTTTCTAAAGGCTATGTCAGGGTCTGAACTCAAATTTGGTTGAAATGATCTGGCACAATTGTTCCTGCTTGCAACTTGTCAAGGGTGGCCAAACTGCTACAAATCTGTAAAGAAAAAGGTCCCAGAATTTCTCCAGTAACATTAAGAGACTAATTTTGATGCTTGTGGTTGTCTCAGCCTGGGGTCATGCAACTAGTTCTCTAGAAATTATTTTTAAAAATTAGCTTTTTTTTCTCTATTCAGGTCAGCCTTGTATTATAATAAAATTTGATGAGCTGAACCATTTAAGTGTGACAAAAACAACTGAAGAGATCTGTAAGGAAGCCAATCTGTTTTTACAGCACTGTGAATAAACGGCTTGCTACTGATTACATTAAAATTAATGACACATTCAGGGAATACTCCTCAGACTCCACTGATAATTCAGCAATTAATATTTTCTAAAGTTGAATTACCAAGAACTCTCTGAAACTCAAAGTTGCTTTATATACCAATTTAGAAAAAAAAGAGATTACAACTCAAACAGTTTTATACAGTCAAGGGAATGACTTGCAAAACTTAGTCGTGGTACCAGTCTATTAACTGGACATAATTCATTCAGGTTGGATATTTTTTATCTTTTTAAACTGTAGTCTGACTTGACTTTGAATTGAAGTGGTCTAAAACATAAGTTTTCAATCCTGATCTTTAGGGCCTACTTTCACTGCCACATGTTTGAAAATTGTCTTTGCTCCCAGCACGCCAAATTCAAATGATTGCATTAATCCCCCAGAATACCATCAAGTTCTTCAAAAGCCTTTAATTGCCCATTCTTTTCATTTAAATCAGTTACTGGCAGCAGGGAAGAACTTACACATGTGTGGCAGTGGATTTCAAGGGCATAAAACAGTTTACTTTTAGACTTGCTTAGAACACAATGTCTACACTGTAAGATTTACTTTTTGGGAGTCTCAGGATGCAGCCAACATAAATTGTTTTAGTTTTTATTCTATTCAAAAATCAGTTTGGAACTAGTAAAAATATCTAGAACATTTGTTTAAAAAATATGGGAATGACAATCTTTCAAAAAAGAAAAAAAGATCAATTGAGAATCTTGGGATAGTTTCTTGTGAATACTCTAAAAGGCAAAACTCCCTCACTAGCATGTCGTCAAGCTCTACGGAGCTATGCTAATTAGCTCATATTGGAGCCAGGTGTGCAGAAGCAGAGACACCTAAAACCTGCAGGTCACTGGTGCCTGGGGACTCGAGTTTGAAACCACCGGTTTAGTAGGTTTCAAAAAAGTGTTGTTTTTTTTCCCCTTTAGTTTAACTCAGGCAAGAACCCACACATAAGCCAAATAATAGATTACTTTTGGAAAAACATAGCAAAACGTTTGCAACATCAATGCAAGTCACTGCCAAACACAGGAAATAAGCTCTTTCACACACATGAATATAGAGGTGAAAAATTTGTGTTAAAAACGTACCTCGACATATTTAGCAACAAAAAATTTGCCGAATCATTGTTTGTTCTCTTCTCAGGCCATGTAGTTCTGTTTACTAGCCTTTGGTCCAAGTTCACCACATCTGCCCTCTCTCTGTCATCTTGGGTCTTATTCTCTCGAGGATTATTAGGAATTGGCTAAACAAATGTGGGTGCACGTTACCGCCACCAACTGGACCGGAGTGTGAACTGAAACAAACAAACAAACAAAAACCTCCTATCCTTCCAGAGGCAATCAGATAATTTTTTAAAGCTTAAAAAAGAGAACGATCCGCTATTAATCGTCTCTGTAATATATCAGAGATATTTAATCTTATTTTTATTTTAGAAAGACTGTTTATCTGCTCAACTCTTTCATTTTCATATTTCTGACAGCATAGCAAAATATGTTCTATGCAGTTTCATCTTCTCCACAATCTTATTAACCTGTATTATATTCTCTGTTGTCAATAAAGTGATATTTAATTCTGAATGTCCTTCTGTTCCTTTCGGCACTCCTCATCTCTCTTTCGCTAAGTCCTACAAAACTACCTACCTTTTCTTTCTTCTTGCCATTTTTTTGCCATCTTTTCTCATTTTCTTCTTTATGACGCTTTTTACTTCTGTTCGACTCACTTTTACAATCATTACAACTAAGATGTGTACTGACTCCTTTGCAACTTTATCTGCTGTTTCATATCCTCTTCAATACCATCATGAGCTGATATCTATGCAAATAAGAATTAATCCCATATGTTTGATTCTAAGCATCGTTCATTATATTTCTATCAAAATGTCTGGTCAGGAACACTCGGGAATAATGTACGCTCTATGACTGATCCAAATATTTTCTTTGATAAATCTATATATATTTTAATATATCTATAGTATTTCTCAGATTTTCTTCCCATTTTTTAAATGATGGTTGGCAAACAACATCATCATGTTCGGATCATTATTCTATAAACTCTACAACAAATGAGGGGAAAAAAACACACACACACACACAGTCACAAATCAATCTTTATTAAAAGTATAAGATTAATATAAACCCCTTGTTGGTTAAATCGTTGTGTAAATTTGACAAATGTCAGTTTTGCTAAATCTAAATGCAATCACGTAAAAGTGGTCACTTAAGTGTTTTCTTTTGAATTAAAACATCCTCAACTTTTCTGTTTCAACATTAGCAGACACTCGGCGAACGGCTTGTTATAGTAGACAGCATTCCCGACGTTTTTCTGAGAAATGAGTCAAATCACAATACTGAAAAAGGAACATGTTTATGCTGAGAGTAACTGGCTGATATAAAAGTAAAACTGTGCAACATGCAGAAAAATTGTGGGCTCTATATATGTAACTCCAAGAATTGTATAGCCTCATTTTGTCCATTAGTTAATTACTCTGACTAGAAAATGTCACATGCTCCGTTTTAAGTTTGCACTTGTTTCACACGGAAAGATCAGTGGTGCCACTGATCTTTGAAATGAAACTCTTGAGATGGTAGAAATCCCATTTGGTCATGTCCCCTTGCAAACTAGCCATTAGCATCTCAGTCCACCTTATTTGGATTCACAGTAAATGAAAAACCAAGGTACCTATTTACCTCAGGTCAGATACTAACTCACAATGTCAGACCTCACTTCAAAAATTCAAACTATGTCAAGTTGATCATTTGAAACTTTAGACTAGAAAGACCAATTTAAGTCCTCTTGTGCGGTACATATTTATTTGAACTCTAATTGCCTTCGCTGATATCTTTCATGAAACAAAGTGGCTGCACTCGCAGATTTTACAAACAAACTCAGGCAGCAACTGGAGACAAAAATCGATTCGATGACTAATTTTGTGCGGCGGCGTGGACACGGGAAAGAAGTGACACACTCACTCTTGAATTGAATTGGAAAAAGGCAGTGTTTATGTGTCCCGTCGGCAGCAATGGAGAGGGAAAACATTACATCACAGCGCATTTCAAAGCAATCAGAGACGCTTTGATGAAGCCAGCGTGCTAAATTATTGTCCTGTCTTTCTTTAAAAAGATCTCCGCTGCTAAGATAACATGGCTGGACCAGCGGAGAGACGAATAGGGAGAAAAAAAACAAAAAACGTGGAGATCTGAAAACACGTCCGTCGTTTGCTTGTGACTTGTATGCCATTTGGCCGTGAACGAAGATCAGACGCAGCTTCAAGAACGATGTATTACCATTCAACTCTGCAAACCAGTAATCTCACAACGTTGATTTCCACCTGATCTGGAAAGTGATCTGGGTTCAAAGACGGATTTCTAATGATTTTTACCTCTAAACTACAATGCACAGCCTTTTGAAAGAGATAAAGATGAGAGAGGTTGTAAATATATATATATTTTTTTAAAAAGGTAAAAATAAAAAAGGCTGAAATCTTAATTTGTTTGCCCCACATCGGGAGAAGTTTTGATAAGGCTTTCATTTCTCTGCCGCAATTAAATTTGGCAATTTAAGAGAGGAAATGATAGCAAGCATCCAAAAGGCCTGCTGGTATCAGCATGGCACACAGACAAATGGCGTGCTTCCTTGAAAAAAAGAAAAAAAAAACCCAGCAGATCTAGGATGGTTTGACTAACAGGGAACATACAAGCAACTCCCATTAGAGTGATGTAGAGACAAGGCTTTCTGAGCAAGATGAAGCCAGGATTCAGAGGTGAAGGTGTATAAATTCAGGGATCAGGAAGAATAAGAGTCAGAAAAAAAGTGGTGATAAAATGAGTCACTACAGAAAAGGCCCTAGCGCTTGCCTTTAGATTATCCTCGGTTCTTTCTGTGCTTGTTTGCCGATACGATCTGCTCTACAACTCCCTCCTGGGCAGCTTTTAGGTTCAGCAGTAGCTTTAAAATGTGCATAAAGCGGTGGTGTTAGAAACCTGTGGGAAAGCCGACTTAAACGTCTTCCCTATGCAATATAAATCAGTGCTGGTCTATGCAAGCAAGCGCGGCTATATTTAGGGGGAAGAGTCTTCTCCCTCAATTATAAAAAAATGAGCACAACAATTAACATTTTAAAGGTATGCCTGCAAAGAAAACCGGCTCGCTGTCCCCCAGCACAGCACAAATGGCACAGCATCCCGCCCTGCAGTTAGATGCCAGCTTTGTTTACTGCATATCTGAGGAGTTTGACACAGTTTGGGTGGAACACATTCTTAAGGTTCAAGCGTAATTCCTCGGGGAGGAGAGGAGGGAAAGAAAAAGGAGTAAGATTATGAGAAAATGATGAAAAACCGAGCAACATGCTCCAGGAAGGCAGTATTTCGCCAGTGTTTCAGTGCAAGTAAGCAACAACAGCAACAAAAAAATGTTGCACATTTCAATCAAGAGTTGCCAAGAGTGTGGGTCCAGGAATGACAGAAACATGAAGGTTGAGGAAGTTGATTTGACTCAGATTGTGTGCAATTGGACAAAAACAGCTGAATATATAGAAGTCTGAGAAGCTACAAGAGACACGTCAACTTTTTGTCCACGTTCTTGCAAACATTGACGCTTTATAATGAGATATATTATGTAGGCAGTCAAAAAAGTATCTATAGGGTCCAGAATTAATATTTTAAATGGTTTTTGGTACCAATCAATGAAATCCAGTGTAAATAACTGTATTCAAAAATAAAATAATTAGTTTATGATAATAAAAAAAAGCTAATGTGAAATATTTGCATAGGCCAGATTTACAATCAAGTTCACCTTCTGACAAGACAAAAACCCTCAAGATGCACCCAGAGCTACAGTGGAATGGTTAAGATTGAAGCAAATTTAAGTCTTAAATGGCCTAGTCAAAGTCCAGATATAAATCCAAATGGAAACCTGTGGCAGCCATGGAAAACTGCTGTTTAAACGTTCTCCGTTTCATGAAGTTTGAGGAATTGTGATGAGGAGATTTGGCAAACACTTCAGTCTTTGCACGTTTAAAAGCTGGCAGAGACAAAAACAGTAAAAAGTAGCTGCAACCGAAACGGCCCTAAAGAGCAAGACACCAAAATGCTCAAGGGTGGAGAACGGTTTTTGAAAAGTTCAGAACATTATATTCTGCGGCGTGCCGTCACAGCACCACAGTCCCAAAGAAACAGAGGTACACTAAAGAGAGAAGCCAAATGTACCATCACGCTCGTAAGCGTGAGACCAAAGGCAGGAACCACCTTTTGTTCTCTATCAGGTGGAAAGCCAGCCTGCTCACATCCAGAGCCAATTCTCATCACCGCAGATCTCCAACGCTCCTCAGATGGTTGCAGTGAGTGCTTGTTCCTCCGGGACGTTGCTTACACTCACCTCTAAATCTGTTAAATGATAAAACACAGAACTCTAAGCATGTTCGAAGGTCAAAGCAAATCGTAGCTAAATAGGCTCTTCACTGGGCTTCTCCCTTTTATTTTTTATTTTTTTTTAATGAAGATTTGTCGCTTCAACTTCGATTTGACGCATATGAAGCTTCGAGAGACATGAAATACCACAAGTGCCTCATGGGCGCCGTAAAGTACCACAAACGGCAGAGTGCGTTCACTCGCGCTGCCGTTTGTCAGAAAAGCCTTGCAGAAAAATAACACTGTACAAAAACACACGGCTGGGCTCGCAGTCAATCGTGCTCATGGCCTCGCTGGATGGCGTTCCGTGACAATGCCATTCACACGGCCCGAGACGGCGGGCAGAAGGCTTTCCTTTGTGGACCTGCCAAAGAATGTCATTGTATCATCGGTATCAAATTAAGCCGCTCATGTGCTCTTCCCCTCGTGGCTTATTGTTGCAGACACCGATACTTGTGTCTGCAACAATAAGCATTACCGCCGTCGCTTGCTGCCGAAAACAGTAAGACCAGAGTGACAGATGAAAGCCCACCAGCCACTGCGGTCCATTTGTAAGCTAAGTCCGAAACCAACGGCTAAAGCCTCACTTGTAATCATCGTCTCTGTCAGATAAGTGGCAGAGATTTAAAGCGTTCTGTTTTTTTTTTCAGTTTTGACATAAACAGTAAATTCTTGTGCTGTACGAATTAAGAAAGTTGGAGTAGAGTGACATTGTGGGGTAGCAGATAATAATGGGTCTAACTGTCTCCTGCGCCTGAACATCGGATCTACGCCAAGCTAGTTGTAGTCCCACGTGGGGAAACTGATTTCCAAACAAGGTGTTCCCCATCTCACTCACCGTAGAGCCAACTGAAGGCCAGGGTGGAGTTGTTAATGGAGGTTCATCCGATTAGCTTGATACAAAGTAGCATTTCCTTAAAAAATCGATCCAGTTACTGTGGCTGATTCCAGGTGTGCTTTCTCTGTTACCAACACCACACATACACATTAAATGTTGTAGTCACCCTTAAAAATGTGACTAAAACTTAAATATAATCAAATCAAATAAAAAAAAAATAATAAAAGAACGGCCTTTGCCTTATTTCGTCTGTCATTACAGAAAACTGTTTAAACTGCATTTTAAGTTAGCGCACATATTTTTCCATTTTGAGAGTAACAGGTCCAGGAGTTTAACCAAAATATCTGTGATTTTGGCTTTTTGTCCAACGTTTTTGTCATTTTCTGAGTGACGATCTATTTTTCATGACTACATTTAAAGAGTTGGGAAGCAGACAAATGAGTAAATTGAGAGCTTTGCTTTTGTACATGAATATTTTACAAATAATATATGCTTAGTGACTATATTGGATGTTGAGTACAAGGCTGATGAGAGACCTCCAACTTCAGGGTGTACTCTTCTATGTCCAACTAAATTTGAAATTGTAGCTTCCTAGAACAAAATGGACAGCATTTTGGAAAATTGAATAATGCTGCTGCCTGAGCGAAAATGAAAAGAATGATTGTGAAGAAGGTTATGTTAGAACGAGTTCTTGTGAATTGAGTACGTGTAGAATAAAACCAAGTGTGCGGTGATAAACCATATAGCTTCACCATTCTGGAGAAAGAAAGAAAGGCACATTCTAATGTTTCAATGAAGCCTGATGAGAATTAGTCTTTTCTAGTTATTAACCCACATATGTGGTTTTGAAAGCATGACAAAGTGATTTAAAAAATACCACATGTAGCGCAGTCTGCGGAGTAAAAATATCCCCCCAAAAAAGAATAATGAGTAAACAAAATGAAACCCCAAGACAAAACAAAATTTCAGCCATTAGGAGCTGAAAGATCCTCGAGTCTTACTGGGAAGCTCACTGTCCTGTAAATATGTCCCTCTTGGTGGGAATCAGTGTAAAAGGCAGCTAGCAGCTGGTGCTTAGCGGGGTCCTGCTGGCCCAAGCACACAACCGCCTCAGCTCACTGATGAAGACAGATGGATTGGGCCACAGCCCCGACGCAGGAAACACACCCCCGAGTCTGCAGATTAGAGCCGAGCATCAGATGAAGCGCCGATAGCCTGCTGAAGCAAAGACAGCAGCAGAGCGAGAAGAGAATCATGTTCCGGATGTACTACGTACCTCCGGACGTGAACTTTTGAACCAAGGAATGATATGGAATAAGGTCAGCTGAATGGTAATGTTCCAGTAGAGTGGTGCATGAGGAAAGGCAAATGTTTTTTTTTTTTCTAAAAGAAATCTTGAACATCACACAGGTTTTCACAGCTTAAATTGCCTCCGCTTTTATTTTTATTATCTTGCTTTTGATTTCCCTTCTTATTCACACATTAACAAGGCGTCTCTTCACATTGTTTTGGATCCACTCCAGCTGCTGCTGAGAATGCTTGGCTCTAAAAACGAGGTAAGCCAGGTTTGGCCTCAGGGAGCAGATTTCCTCCATGTAAACCTTGGAAACAAATGCTCCCACTTTCCATTTTACAATTTTGCACATTTGTTGGTCATCCCAATAAAATAGATTTTTTTAAAT
The DNA here is from genome assembly GCA_903067075.1 of Micropoecilia bifurca. NCBI lineage: Eukaryota > Metazoa > Chordata > Actinopteri > Cyprinodontiformes > Poeciliidae > Micropoecilia > Micropoecilia bifurca. The sequence goes on from CAEGAF010016231.1 coordinate 29,162, forward strand.
GTGGAAAAAGTCCCAGTGCCAGCCAATTTTTGCACGGCTATGTAGCTGTAAGACAACAGGTAGTTGCATTTTGTATTTTCAGGCACAGAAAAATAATCAGAAGGAGGATTTAACTGTTTTCCCATCCCAATTGATTATTGGAGCCTTGCTTACACGTACAAAAGAGCAAATTACTACAAAATAAATCCCAAAATACGCAATCTTTGTGGACAAACTACAACGTTCAAGGGGTAAGTCCTTGCCTCACGACATTGATTGCAGTTTTAAGAAAAGTGATACAGATTGCCATCATATTAACAATGGATGTCTTTGCTTGGGCTCCACTGTTTCATCAAGTTTCAAAAAAATCTAATCAAAGAATTACCCTGACAGGAAGCGACATACACACACACACACACCTCCACTATTTCTCTTTTTTAACAGTGTATGCCTTAAAAGAAAAGTCTGCCGTAATCTTTTTCTTCTACAGCAAAGAATGGAAATCATTAAGTAAGGCACGTATATAAAGAATTATAAATGAGCCAATTAGAGGCAGGATGCTGCATGAAACATTGTTCCCTCTGGATTATTGCTTGGCTGAGGCTTTCCCAGAGATGGTGGAATCGGTTCTGTCTGCAGGCCAGATCTCGGCTTTGACCTAGACTTTAACCTCTGGAATTGATTCGTGATAAAGGTTGTACTGCAGTAACTGACAGCACACAGAATCCATCGCCTTCATGTACAGTGTGGACACTTTTCATTACAGCTGGCTGGGCTGCTCCTGTTCCCTTTTGTTACCAGCTCTGCACAGTCAGCTGATGATGTAAGCAGTGTATATATAGATATCTATATATCTATATATACCATATATACCAGTTTTCATGTCAAATTTGTTAAGACGGTCGGTTCAGATGAACGGAGAAAGAGATTGACAGACGGATGATTAGAAGATAATCTGAATAGATAGAAACTGACAGATTCACAGATGAAAATATAGATGGAATTATGAAAATATTTTTTAGGTGACAGATATATTTGACAATAATAATAAAAAAATACCAACATGTCTCCATCTGTAATCCTTACCATACTTAGCAGGGCCAGGAAAAACTTAAACTTCCTTCTTAAAGCCCACTTTAAGAAATCCTCAGAGGACGCTTTAACTTCTTTTAAAAATAATGGAACCTTAACACCAAAGTCTTGACAAACTGTGCAGGTTCAGCAGACTCATTAAGGCACTAATAGATAATTACGGTTCATTGATGCATTGGGTCTTGATAAGCCTTTGTTTACTGGATTGCTTACCGTTAAAAGAAAAAGAAAGAGTACATTTTGACAGCCCAAATGTGAGAGAAAAAAATAACCCCTTCTTGTAAAGCACCTCAGGCAAAAGTAAGAAAAGATTTCTAACCAGCATGTTGTTAAGAGTCTGAGCTAATGAGAGCAACAGTGGTCCAGGGAGGACAGTTTATTGATTGGTAAATCCTCTGCTGGATGTTTTACAGTTGGCTCATGTACTCTGAGTAGCAATGTGCTGAGAGGATCATCCAGCCGCTGGATCAGGAACAAATAATGCAAAGAGAATTAAAGGTAAATTTGATGTGTAATAATGTGCATATATACTCAGTCACTCGGAATCAGCGCGATATTTTTTACCTCTGAATACAGTTGTGACTCATCTGATCCGATGTCGGTATTGAATATAGAGATGCAGACATATGGTCCTGCGTTGCCTCAGGTAAAATATTAGCTATCGTTACCCTGGAAGCTTATCTGACAAGTCATATTTAGACAGCAGTTTCATACGGCTATAGAAACATGTGTCAGAATTGTATTGTATTTTGCAGTTTTATAGCAGTGAGAGCCATGTTGAACAGAAGAGATGAAGATCTACAGTATTAATATGAAGGCTAGAATGGTTACAGAGATTACAGAATGTATTGTTTTGGATTTCAGCCTCTATCTCCTGTGATGTTCACCATTCACAAAATTTGCTGCTGCAATAGTTAGCCATGTGTTGCTAATCACTAACAAAGGTTGTTAAAACATTTTTGAACTGTCACTTTCATAACATCAACATCAGCTAGTTTTCCTCCCCACATTTTAAACATTAAGCGGATATAGAAAGACTGTCTCAACCAATGAATAGTTATTCTCCTGCTGGATGTTGCAAAACTGGCACTTCCCAAAAAAACCAGCATATATAAGCTCAGCAAGTAAAAAAAGTAAAACAAATTATGTCACGTTGTAAAAGTGAATTATGTAAACATCTCTTCACACTTAAACAATGTATAATTCAGAATGAGCAATGCTTAATATCAACATTGGCATTTTGAAAACTGAAATACAAATAAAGAGGTGGCCAAACGCTATTGCTGAGAATTCATGCCTTTTTTTTTATTCAAAAATGTTGACAGTGACCAAAAACTACACTAAAAGCTAACTGGACTGAAAAATGTCAGTAACGACAGATGTCGATACTGGAAAAAAAAAAAGTCGCTTTGGCACAAAACGTTTTGCAATCCAAAGAAACAGAACTACAACTAGAATAGGAGGCTTAACCAAATTCACAATGTGCTAAATTATAAGCAGAATTCATATGCAAAGACCTTAAAGGCAATGAAAACCCAAAAATAATCAAAATGCAGCAAACAAGTTTGAAATAGATGTGTTATTGATCCAACAGGAACATTTTTCTCAGGAAAAGTTAAAACTACTTCCCGTAGGCTGACCTAATGAAACACAGTTCAGGTGGGCGAGTCGGAGGTCAAACCAGTGAAGCAGGGAGTTCAAGCTGGCATTACTGAGGTTGACCTGACCAGGCAAAACATTTCTGGCGAGCGACCTGGAGGTCACCGGATCCAACAAATAATCCAAAGAGGAATTTGTTGTTAACTTGTATGGAAAGCTCTAGAAACTGAAACCACAAAAACCTACGCATCGTAACAGAAGCACCATTTTTGTTCAGCCCAAATGTAGGCACATTAAGTAGTCGCATTTCAGTCTGTAAAGTGATCTAATGTTAGAGTATTGATGAAAGAATCAGGCACTGCATCACAAATGATACAAAGGAGTGATTTTCAGCTGACGCAAGTAAGAAGAATAAAATGAGGTTCTTAGCTGTGCTGCAATTATTGTGAACTTCTGTACAGTATTTGTTAGTTATCAATCAATTCTTATAGAGCGTGAATAAAAACGCTTTGCTCCATCCATTTTTTTATTATCGAACAGATCAATTGCCCAACTGTTTTTTAATAGGGTTAGGATTCACACAATAAGGAGACAGCTGAGATGTTTGATTTTCCTCTCTTATGCATTTAAAATTACCAGCATCTAACAATGCATAACCCCATTTCACACCTTCCAGGTATGAAACGGGAGCATCTACTGCAGTACGTTTCGTATTGATCGTAAAATAATTCACGCCTGCTTTGACAGCGACACTCTGTGGTTTAAAGTAATTTTCAAATTTATACATGTAGCAATCCGTAAGAAAATGTGCTTTATGTCTCCAATGTCTGAGCAGGAGGTTTCTTAGCATTGATCAAGGATCCTTGATCTGTCAAATTTTATTAGATTCAAAAAGGCCCAAACCAAAACTAATTGGAAACGACTGAAATCCAAAGTTTTCAGATAAAATATAAATTAAACCATAGGTGAGATTTTAGCAACTTTAGCCCTTTAAAAATACGCTACAACAAAACAAACTGGTACACCATGGTTCAAGAACACGGCTATAAAACAAATGGCAAGGCATAAGAAAATGTGGATCAGTGACTTTTTTCAATGTGAAATTGACAAATGTATGAGATGACCAAAGGAACAAATCAAACATAGAAACACAGGGTTAATAGTCATATTAGTTTTAGTCCAGTTGAGTCTTAACATAGACTCAACTACAGTGGCTTGCTTAAGTATTCATACTGATTGAACATAGTCCTATTCTTTTTATATTACAACCATTAACAATAAATTTCAGCTTTATCAGTCATAAACTCCATAAGACACTTTTGTCCCCAAAGTCACTCTCTTGCTAGGACGACCATAAATCTCAGTTCAGCTTTTTTAAGCCTATGTAAATAGTTACTTCAAAAATAAAAAAAAGTAATAATAGTGTGCTGTTCTTTGTTAATGCACTGTGTTTAAATGCCAAGTATGCTTATTTTCAGCAAAAACCCCAAAAAACAAGTTTGTTTAATTATTGTATGGATCATAATCTTATTGTAAATGTCAACGTCATTTAATGTTTTCCTACCAAAAAAAGAAACAATTGTTGTTTTCTTTAAATGTTCTCTTCACACTTCAAAACGTAAAAGGAAAAAAAAGAAAGACCAATTAAAAAGGAAATTGAAAAAAAAGGAAGAGGAAAAGGATGCATTCATTCTGTGTCCTAAAATGACCTAAATTCATTTTGAATGATTTACAATGGATAATTGTGTGTGTGTGTGTGTGGAGGGGGAGGGGGGGGTAACTCTAACCCTTTTACCCTAACCCTATAATTTTATTAAAACATACACATATATGTCCCAAAGAAAAATCAAATATTATATGTCTGATTCTCCAGAAATGTAAAAAATATTCCCTCTATTTTTGTTCCGATGAGTCAGTGACTCACCACTGGTCACTGGGCAGCAGGAGCTCCCAGGGTGTCCTGGTCACCTGACCTGCTGTTTGTAACACACTAACGTATACAACCTGTTATCTAGTTCATTTTCCTTCTCTGCTGTTTTCTCTGGAAGACCTCTGCGTTTGCTCCTCCAAATCTTAAACTTCTGGTAGAGCAGGAGCCCCTTATCAGTCCTCCAACAGCCACCCAGGTTTCAAGTCCAAGCCCTGGGAACGTTGCTGTATCCTCTCCCCTCCCTTTCTCTCTCTACCAATTTCCTTTCTGATTACTGCAAATAAAGGCAGCAATCAGAAATGACAAGAAATTTTAGGAATTTGGTCATTTAAGAATGTACATGGTGGGGTTGTGTTAAAGAAAACCCCCCAAAAAAGAGATAACGTTTACGTAGCTCTGTCATTAAATAAAAAAAAAATTTCAATATGAAATGGTTGTGAGTGGAAAGTCGGTACACAGTTTGCTTCTATAGGATTTAAGACGCAAAAAAATCAGCCAAGTGCAACTTAACATTTCTCTTTTAACCGATCGTCCAATAATCCGTTCCTGTAATTCACTATGGTCCAATAAACTCTTGTAAAGGTCTAATCAAAGTACAGATCCCAACTTCAGCGAAGTGCTGTGACGGGATTCTAACTGAGCTGAGCAAAAAAGTGGATATGCGCAAACCTACATGTATGGAAACAACTGGGAAGAAGCGTAGACAAAACTTCCCTCACAAAGACGGGAGCGACTGAGAAAGCGAAGACCAAAAACTGATTCGGAATTACAAATAGTTCATTGTACTTTATGAAGCTGCAGCCTTTATGTGCAGAGAGCTAAGGTCAGAATTAAATATGAAAAAAATTGTAGTTTAGGACATGCTTTGTTGCCAGGATTCCACATTACATCCTGTTAGAAAAACAAGAACACGTTTTGATCTGCAGACCTCAATCATGGTGCTTCCCTCAGAATCAGTTGCTCCGGCAGCCTCCAGCTTCTCTGCCTATTTTTATATGAACTAAAGGACACAATGGTACAATTGCATTCATAAAGATACTAAGTTTTTACAAACTGCATACAAGTCACAGAACACATTGATGTTGAATCAAAACAGCAGGGAGGTGTGATAGAAATCACAGCTGATAGAAGTTAGAAACCAACTGTTCCCCCAATGCAGTGGAAATAACCAGAGCTTCACTCAAACAGAGATGCAATCAAAATAAATAAACAATGAAATCTCATGTTGTTATTTATTTTGGTACCTGATCTAATTGTACAAAGCATGTACATTGTATTAAATGTACCTTTTTAGTGACATTTCAGATATTTTCCCACATTTGCAAAGGACTAGATACACTCAAATATATCTAAAAAAAAATGGTCCTTTCATATTGCAACAAAAACCCTGGAATTTTCAGTGGAGAAGAAAAATTCAAACTAAACTAACCACAGCAGCCACTTTATCTCTACGAAGAGCTAATGTTAGTTTCTCCCCAAAATGTCAAAAACAGAAAGACAGTTGTGTTTAGACATAAAACCTATCGACGAATATCAAAAAACAGCAGCTTTGCTGACAACGGAATGCAATGAGCATGGGGTTCAGTGTTTAGGTCATAATCATTACATTTCTTTAGCTCCCTAAAGTAGTTTGCATGGGTTAAAAAAAATTGGTTTCCTTTTATGGTTTAGTAAGATTAATTAACTTCAGCAAGCAGTAGCACTCTATTGTCTACTCCCAAATAATTAATAGCACCTATGGGGTGTCACCTTCTGAACTGATCTACAAATACAGGTGCAGCTTACGTTGATCGTGACCAAACAGTCTTCCAGGAGCATCGCAAATTAGCGCAGAGAAGCAAACATGCTGACCTGTTAATAATGAGGTGCCTGTAATCTATCAATGACACCCACACCTTCGTTCTTGCTGATACAACACAAGCCGTAGAAGCATGAAGCTATTAAGATGGGCTCCTGGGCTCTGATGATTTTTTTTAAATCAAATCAACTCTGATAAAAAGAGATTCAACTTTCAAGTGGCTTTCTTGAGAGTTGGTTTGGGTCCAATCCAGCATTAGCTTGGGTTGATCCAAGTTCGGGAGGAGAACCATGAACTTAAAAACATGAACCAAATACTTTTATTATACAAAGGAAAGAAAAAAATATTCCTGCTCTTCCATTATGATATAATATTTGATTGGGTTTTGAAACTTCTGATGTATAGTAAATACAAAGTGTCCTTATTTGGCCTATTCCTCATAATAATCCATTGTAAATCATTCAAAAAGTACCAACATATGTGTATTTCTACAACTAGTCATACAGTACAGTGTTTTAAATCAGGAAGCATTCATATTGCAATATAAATTATAAAGCTATGATGTTTTATTGGAATGTTATTCAATTTGGTAGCAAAATATTTTAAATACCACCTTACCATGACTTCAACTGAAAGGCCCGAGGGAGATTCCTACCTAGGAGAGATGAGATTCAGATCAAGGCTTACTCCATAATAAGACTTTCACAATATAACTGCAAACACCCCTGTGAATACTTACCTTTTTGCACAGGGAAATATTGTTTTGCATCAGCCTTGTATCAGAAACCTCCTATGTTGCCGAATTGCTACGATAAGGTGCCAACATCAAATGCATTGTGTCTTTTGTTGGAAACAATTGGGGAAAAAAAGAGGATATGGATTAGAAACCTAACCCTCCAAGTGACTAACACCAAAGTTCCCCGTATGGCGCTAACTTCAATTTTATGCTGCTCCTTTGTTTAGCTTCCCCCTGTCCATGTTGGATAAAAAGTTAAACATGAGAGGAACCTTAGGGGAGCAGATGAGAAAACAGTAGTCACGATTCAAGCCACATACAATTTGATGACATGACCAGAGAAATCAATAAGAATTCATTGCGAGAATCCCCGTCTGAGCTTCTCTGGCAGAACAAAAGAACAATTTGGCTTGCTGTCAAGCTGAAGCGGTAATAGCCCGGTGAAGTCATCCTCCTGGAGGAATTAAGCCATGCGTGCTCGAGCGATGCAAAATCCTTCCCATGGCTTGCCTTGTTAACACCCCATCATCACATAGACAGACACAGAATTCTGGCCCATCTTGTATTTTAATGCAATATTAACAATGTGTGGGCAGCTGCAACCGGACGAAGAATACATTTAAAGAAGTTTACAGTAATTCAACTCTCTTCACAACTTTGTCCTGATCTTGTGATGATGCTTGTTGTCCAAGGTTCTCTAACGAACCTTTGAGGCCTTTGCAGCAGGTATGTTGTTTTTTATCAGGAAAACAACCAAGAGGTTCGCGATCACTCTAGAAGAGCTGTAGAAAACCACAGCTCAAGAGGGAAAATCTCTTGACGGGATAACTATCATTCCTGTTTTCAGCAGCCATCGGACGAGACACCAAATACACCGGTCTGTCACAGGACCGGTTTTGACATCAAGAGGTCATTTCCATCACGCCTTGAAATGGGCCGAAACAGTCTGGAGCAGAGACAATTGTTTCTGAGCAGCTTTTCTGCTATAATTCAAAACTTCAAGCTGGTTCTCAACTCAAACACAAGCCCTTCCAAGGGGGACGGCGCTTCGAAATCTCACCTGACCTCATGTTTATTAATGTGTGGGAGAAGCCGGAGAGGGGGGTTTTCACGGCCGAAACCAGCCAGCCAGAACTAAGGCGATCACCCGAGCGACGAGAGACGGCGAGAGCCTAACGTTTAATTTAATACACACCCTTGCAGAGAACGAGAACTAGTGACAGCAAGAGGTTAGATAAGGCCAGAAGAGTAGCTTTTAACATGACTGGCCTGATGCAGCTGCCCTGGGGTCCTGTTGGGTAGAGTGCTGAATCACAAAAGCTGAGGTGGAGAGGCGGATGGAAGACCTTTGGCAGGCACAAAACTCTGTAAACAAATCCGCCTTTTGCTGACCTTTGGAGGATGAGTTAGCAGCGGAGACGCGGACGGAGATGAGAGATGAGAACGTGTGTGGGTTGTTTTCAAAATAGTATCTCTACTCTCATTAGGGGTACGACCACTTTAATTGTAGCTTTATCACTTAATACTATGGAAAAGTATTTGTGCCCTTACAGATCATCATCCTATGATGATGAGCAAAACCTGCAGAAATCTGTCTTTACATGTTTAGATCAAAGATACCTTGACTGCAGATCTGCCTGATTTTCTGTTTGAGAGTAGGATTCATGATTCCATCAACTACCGAAAATCATCCAGGTCCTAAAGCAGCAAAGCAGTCCCAGACCATCACACTGTTACCACCATGTTTGACTGTTGGTATGATGTTTTTTTTCCAGTTCACAAATATTGTTCCAAACAATTGAGAATTATCAGGATGTTTTTTTGTTTCTGTTTTGGGCATTTTGTGTTTTTGGTCAGCAGTGGATGCCATGTGTTGAATCCGAGCTGTAGTTCCTTTCCTTGTTGTAAAACCCCAATCTCTGGTTTTAACCGACTTACATGAAGCAAGTGGTGTTTTAGACATTCTGAGATCTTTTGTGACCTCTTGGACGAGTTATCAATGCACATCTTGAGTAATTTGTTAGGCCAGCCGCTCTTGTCAAGGTTCACTGCCGTCCCATTTTTTTCCCCCCATTTGTAGGAAATGGCTCTCGCTGTGCCTTGCTGAAGTCCAAAAGCCTTAACTGATGGGAAGACATAAATTACACTTTTTTTTATTTTAGATTGGGGGACAAAGTGTAACTTTTCACAAGTTTTAGCCTTCACATTTTCATGCTCTATGTAAATACGTTTTTTATTTTATGGTGTCACATGAACACAAACCCATATGATTAATCACAAATGATCACAATTTATATTTTCATATAGAACCAGGTTATTTCTGGATTATTTAACTACATTTTATATGGCTCATATAATAGTGACGCCCCATCAATAATGCAACTAAGTGGAACATAGACAAGGACAAATTGTTTTGATGGTTGTCAGTGATGTTCTTTCTGTAGCATGCTATCTGTTTACACACTTCCCTGTGGCATCTGGGGAACTTAAACATTTAGTCAATTCAAGTACAGACATTTTTTTTTTACAACAAGAAATGTATTACTATGCAGCTCAATGTGGAAATACAATGGATATTTCATGGATATTTTTCAGGGGGTTTTTTAATGCTAGAAATCTCATTTGAAACAGGTTCCGCACACCAGATGTTGACTTGACTCTAGTTTTTCCAGATTCTCCAAAATGCACTGCACCGTCTACTACAAATAAGATATTGACTACCCACAACCTGCTCATCTTTTATTACTGAAAAAACCCTTCAAACCCACAGGGAAAACTGTTTTCATTGACTTATCTTAGCCACAAAATGTGCAACTGTAAATGTTTCATACAGTCAACTACAGAAGAGGCTTCTCAGAGGGTTGAACTTGGCATCGCACCATCTTTGAGAGGCTCAGAAAAAAAACCCTGCATAAATATGCAGGAGTATTTACAGTACTCTTTCCCACTCTCTGATCTCTCTTTGTCTTGAACTCTTTAGTATTCAAGGCGTTCGAAACCAGCAGTCAACTTCCCATTCAACTGAGGCAACAGTCTCTCTATGAGGAGGGTGCGAATCAAAAAAAAAAAAACTTCACTCATTTTTTACCATTAAAGACATCCTGAAATACTTGAAGCTTCCAGGTGAAAACCGTCCCCACTCCCCTTCCCTACAACCAGACGAACATAACAAAGCCGATATAGGAGTGGAGCGCAGAGATAAAACACGCCATCTATTCTTGTGAGCTTCTCTTTGAAACTCCCCTTCAGTGTTGCCTCTGAGATGGAGGCTCTTTGCTCCCTGCAGAGCGACTCCGGCTTCGCCTCTCCCTGGAGAGATTTGCAGAGCGAGACAAACACCTTGAGTTTCTCCGCGGTTGTGTGTTCTCCTAAATATGCTGCAGGCAACTTTAAATTGATACCGTGCACTACCTTTCCCTTGATAATTATACATCATCACCCATGAACGCTTTAAGCGGAAAACGGTTAATACTGGTAATAATAAACAGCTGCAAAAATACCACATGCTGGCTAATGAAGGTTGCATCCATTTAGAAAAAACAAAAAAAAAAAACTAAGCCGAGTAGCTTCACGATTGCAGGGAGAGCTCGAGTTATTTACAAAGTATTCACAATACGGTACTACAAACGTGTTCACACATTGTCAGCTTACATCGAATTCAAAGTGTTTTAATGGTCATTTATGTGGCCGACCAACACGAAACAGTGCATAATTAGAGATTGGGAGGAAATTGACAAGTGTGACATTAATTAAACAGTCAGTGGCACTGAGAAAATACAGAGTAGGACAGCTTTTCATTGTAATTATAGCTGGAAGTCTATGTCCATTGAAGCTTTTTACGTAAAGATGGAATTTCTTGCCCGTTGTACTTTGGAAAACAGCTCCCAATCACATGGATTCAAATTAGTTTTGATGTTTGAATATCTGCAAACATCAAAACTACATCTAATTCTGAATTACACATAGTTGTGGACTTTATACGCAATTATGGTTTGGTCCCAACCATTTCGTTAGAGACCTAAAGTTCTTCACCAGTCTCTTTACAGATTTTCTTAATCTAAATTTATATCAGTTAATCTCCTCACTAACTGACCAGCTTTTTCCTATTCCTGCTAAAGAGAAGTATGCCCACATCATGAACCTGCCACTACCACGTTTCACCATGGAGACGGGGTGTTATGCCATTTTCCCACAATTTGCATGTTTTGCATGCGAGTCAAAAAGTTTCTCCATGTTTTCTGTGTCCCCTACATAGCCTTGTGACACACTGAAAATTTGATTTCGTACGGTTCCTTTCGACAAAGATAGTCTTACTGCTAAGACTTTCATAAAACCCAGATTTACTGCTTGCAATCGGTGTCCTGTCAGCAGATTCTCACACCTAAGCTGTGGATTTACGAAGGCCCTTCCACAGTTACTGTGGGTCTCAGCAGCAGAGCTCAGTGAGACGTTCAAACCTTGAGAACATTTCTCTGCCTAGAAAATGCATGTCCAAACATTGGGTTCAAGTTGATGTGCATAGTTATGATTTTTTTTTTTTGCACGTGCTACATTTCAGATGTAAAATATCAACTTTGGTTTCCTCCGAAATACTTTTTTTTCCTACATGTTTGCTGTTTATCAGAAGACCCCAAACACAAGACTGAGAGGCAGGATTAACAAGAACGATTTGGCACAAGGCCACTAAGAAAAAAATATCTGCAAGTTCCCATCATGAGATCAATTTTAGTCAGAAAAAAAAACATGATGCGTTTTTCTACTTTAGTTTGTTTGCTTGATAACTGGGTCGAAAATCAGCAGAATGAAAGGGCCAGAACAGTTATAATATCTCTCAATATCATGTTTTTTTTCTTCTTCAGCAATTACTTTATTCTTTCTTCTTGCCACTCAACCATAAAAAATAGACTTGTGGAGTTCAAAACTAATAGTTGCTCCGTTAAAAAGATTCTGACTCTAGTTGCAGTTAGCCTAAGGTCTGTTTCTTCTGTTAAAGCTCTGGTTAGTTTAAGCGAGGCAGGAAAGATTTGTCAGTAATGGTGTTTTGAACCGGGTGTTGTACTTAAAAAAAATAAAAGAAAGAAAAAAGTAAAATTACACACCAGTCGACTATGCACTAATTAGGTGGTTTAAGTTTTTTCTCTTTTTTTGTACTGAAAACCACTAATTCTTTTCCACTTCACTATTATGCTCCATTTTGTGTTGGGCTATCACATAAAATCCCCAAATACCACAGAGTTTGTAATTGTAACAGAAAACTTGCTAAGGGCAAGTCATTCATTCAGTAGCCTGTCATGTTTTTGAGTTAATTTTTTTTTTAAAGTTGATAGAAAATTTGAAAATAACACTTGATAATTATATGTAATTGGAATATTTATGCTTGATACTGACTATAAAGTCCTCAAAAAATGTAAACATTTCAAAAACTAAAATAAATAAGCAATGCTAAGCCTGGTGGGGGCAGAAGTAAAGCCTGATGGCCCGCCAGGCTTATAATATACTGGGGGAAACCCTCCAACAAAATGCATAATAGATCAAATGCTTTTGAAAACATTTGCAAGACACTCTCCAGTTTTTCATGCGAGGAAGCAGAAAGTCGATGTCCGCAATCAGCAGATTCCCATTGAACTTTCTTCTCCCTTCCCCATGAAAAGCCCTTTTGCTAGTTGCCACTTCAAACCGAAGCACCTCTTTCCTTGACGACGGCAAAACCAGCAATTCTCGCCGGCCCGGGAGCATCACGTCTCGGGCCCCACAGGGAATTCATTCCTGACATAATAATTGCTGTCAAATTAGAGCCGACCGCCAGCAATTATGATGAGCGCTGACAGGTGAAGTGTGCTCCATCTTCGGCCGAACACACACGTACAACCGGTGTTTACAGTCAGGAGAGAAATCTGCAATTGTTCAAGGTCCCCCGGTCAAGCAGCACAGCTCCATCAACACGCAATTGTGGCGCTGATTATACAGCAGGAGCCGGGTGCAGCAGCTATACGGGTGCTGGGATAATTAGATGCTTTGTGATAAACACGGAACTTGCTCCCTTGTGTAAACGTGTCTTCTGTTAGCACACACCACTAACTCCTTTACGGCCTTCTAAACCGCGCGAGGCGAAAGGAGATTTTTAACTGCCAGACTTAACAACGCCAGTTCTGTGCTATTGATTCCCGTGTTTATCGAACAGAACCAATTACACGTCTGAATCTTAGAAGATTCTTTTTTTTTTTTTACCCCTTTCTAAACACCGTTGTTCTCTGTAATGTTAAAAATGGCTCAGAGGGATGAAGAGGTATGGGGGGGGGGGGGGGGGGGGGGGAAAAAAAAAAAATTTGTTGTTGTTTTTTAGTGTTAAAAAAAAAAACATTTTTAACCAAAACAAAACAATTT
>CAEGAF010016249.1:0-11825 GCA_903067075.1 Micropoecilia bifurca
ACACTTTAAACTGAAAATCACAATCTATATTAACTATTGTTGATTAGACTGAATATAAAGTAATAACAAAATGATAATACCAAAAAATCTCTAGCATAGGTACACTGTAAAAATTGACAACGTCCTTAGGATAAATCCCATTATTTTTATCTCCTAATGGCTTAAGAAACCTGTTTATGGTTTTTAAATCTAACTTTGACGGCATTCATAATCTTGATGAATCTTAAAATGAAAATTAGTGTGATACCACTGTAGCAGTTTGTGCAAAAAGAGGCCCAACCAAGTATTGAGTGTGTCATGAGGTGGTTTGTAGGTGGTGAGGAGAGACGCTGAGACCCAGGTTATGATGATGAAAATGATGAATTTATTGAGGTTGATCTACAGTCCACAACACAGGCAGAAAGTAGCACTCGGCTAATACCGGTAGCAACAGATTTGAAGTACTTAAACAGTTCTACTGGAGCGCAACGTAGCAAGGACCCGACAAGGAATATAGAAAACACAGGAGACTAAATACACACAGGTAATCAAGGGAACGAGACACACCAGGGAGACAATCAACGGGGAAAACGCAGACAGGACTCACAGGGAACAGGATCACAGAGAACTCAAAAATAAACACACAGAAACACATATCCTGACAGAATGCATGAAAATTAAGTGACATTTTTGTTTCAAAAATTAATTAATGAAAAATGTTCACTTTTAATGACCCTATCCCATAGTATAACTTTGGGAGGATTGGGGTTTTATTTATTTGTTACCCAAAATCATTAAAAATCGCACAAAAAAAGATTTTTAAATATTTACTCTGCATGGAATGAATCTACGTAATATATGAGTTTTACTTTCAGAAATGAGTGACAAAAAATCTATTTTTTCCACAATATTCCAATTTTTTCACATGCATTAAAATGTAACTTAACTTAAATTTAACTTACTACCATTTTACCTGTAACGTTAGTAAGATCAAGGCCCTCTACTGACACCTAGTGGTTAGAGTTTGAAATTGTAATTACCTTCAAACCACATTTAGAAATCTGTCATAGTAGTATAGTTTTGTTGTTATAAAATTATCCTCATAATAACATTTCTTTGTCAAAACCATTCCAACCATGCAATACAAACCAGATTTATTAAGTTGTCCTACAAACTTAATATTTTAGCCTTTATTAACAGTTTTTCTTCTTTTCTTTTTTTGTTTAGATTTTGATGACTTGTTTTATTCATATACTTTTAATTTTTAACTATAATTACACCCTTTCAGATCTTTTGTGTGGAATCTGCTGTGAAGGAACAAAGAAAGTAGGAAACCCCATACATCAGAGAAATTCATGTAAACATAGGAGACAAGTAACTGATGACAAACAAGTATTGTCGCCTGCTAGCTAGACTGCACTGAAGTAGTAAGTAAAACTAAATATTATTGGCTATTTAGTTTGTCGTCCATTTGGAGCAATGCTATCAATTAGATCAAGGCATTATGCGCAGATAAAATTCAACCAGTTACAGTAAGCAAGATTATCTGATTGGCAGGTATTATTTTCTGTAACTAAAGTAAAGAGCCAGAAAGGAAATTAGACACATGCATATCTACAAGTGTTACATAGAGACTCATCAATCCTGAATATTTTCATTTATTAAAAGAAATCTCACTCGTCATACATGGGTTTTGAATGTGTCATAAGGATGATCTATAAATAGTTTTCCTCTTTTACAAAGATTGAAAAAAAATGATAATAGCTTAGACTGTAGCTAATGAGTATTTACATCTACAAACAATTAAACAGAAAGGACACTCAAGGTCAGTTTATGGAAGATGGGAAAATAAATCATTGCCGTTCCAAACACAATGGTCAGAATATTAAAGAAATAACTACAGAGTACAACATTGAGGTCTTTTCAAACCCAAAGCTGAAATGAATATGCCTGTTAAAAGCAGAAGGAACCAGATCCAAAGATACAGACTGGCAATGCTATACACATAATGACACACAATATAAATCATACGTAACTTACAAATGGATTTCCTACGGAACAGGAATAAGATGATGGAGAGGGTTCTGGAAATAATGTGGGTAGCTCAGTTTTAGGACCAGTTGCAATCTGTGGGGAGATTTGTCAAGTAACCCAAAACAAAGGGAGGGTTGTGACTAAAGAATGGATCAGAATGCCAGTAGAGAGGCAGGTATGGATGTATGATACATTAATGGGAATAAGTGATTTTTAAGTGGGACTGGAAGGATGTATTTGAGGATGACACCCAGACTTTCAACCTGGAAGGAAGGTGAAATAAGGATTTGTCACCAGAAATGGAGAACATATACTGAAGCTATCCAGAAATAGTTTTGTTATTCATGGAACATTATCTATAAAATCTAAAAAACCAACAGTTGTAGGATTGACAGGACAGATGACCAGAGGTCCAGAATTTTTACCACCGTCATTCTTACAGGGACTGAAGAAAGGATAGAGTTTCTCTGTAAAGCAACAGCCAGTAAAGGAGTAGATAAGGACTCCAGGCTCTACATTATAAAAGGAGACCAGACCCTGATCGTAATCCACAAACACCCCCACTCTCTCTGGACCTGGCTGAGGACAGAGACGGACAGAAGGTACACTACCAGCTGTATACTCACTTCCATTTCTCAAACCTATTGTGTAATAGCCATGTTGAGGACAAGCTATGAGATCTCCCTTCCTGTTGACCGACTCCTGGGCCACTCCAAAGTCCCAGTCAGTTTTTCCTTTAACCCAAACCTCAAAGTAAAATCTACCTGAAGAGAAACTCTGCTTTCCTAAAACACAAACACAGTAAGATAATCTATCTGGGTTGTCCGCAAGATTCCTCTTGAAATCGCAGTGACTCACTTGTTTTCCATCATTAGACAGGATGAGTCTAGGATGTGCTGTGTCAGGATCAAGAGTCACGTCCACAGCGTACTGTTGGACCCACTTCAACTGAAATGTAATCATCTTCATCCTAAGTGTGTCCCCCAGCTGTGCCACAGCGTTCACAACAGTCCTGTCATATGATAGCGGTTTGATGTCGGCATTCTCCTACTCTCTAGTGGGTGGTGCAAAGTTTAGGGAGGAGAACCTTTGAATAAACTGGAGGTGGTCCTCATAGCACAAGAGCTGCTTCACCTCAGAGCTCCTCTGCATCAGATCAGAGATTTGCCGTTTCAGATCCTTGATCACAACTTCAGCCAGCTTCTCTGCAGAGTTCTGTTTGTCTTCGATTTCCGTTACAAGTTTTCAAGGCCTTTTTCAACAGACCTCTTGAGGGCAGTGAAAATCCGAACACCTTCTGCTTTCTCTCTCCGCTGCCTCCTTACTGATCCTCACAGACTTTTCAGTTTCCTGAATCTTCTCTTGCTTAGTCTGGATCAAATGCTGAATTTCAGCCTCCGTCTTTCCCAGCTCTGCTTTCTTTTTGTCACATTCCTCGCCTAAAGGAATGAACTCATGGGACTTGTGGTCTAAAATTGAGCAGTGAGAGCAGATGCATGTGTTGTCCATCAGACAGAAGAGCTCCAGCAGTTTACTGTGCTCTGTGCATATCCTTTCTTCCAGGTCCTCCACAGGTTCCATGAGCTGATGCCTTTTCAGACGTGATACTGTCAAATGGGGCTCCAGGTGAGTCTCGCAGTAAGAAGCCAAGCACACAAGGCAGGACTTCACCGCCTTTAGCTTGGTTTCAACACAGACGTCGCAGGGAACGTCTCCTGGCTGTAAAGCTTGTTGCTCAGATCTGCTGATCTGAGCAATCAAATTCTGGATAAAGGTGTTGATGCGCAGTCGAGGTCTGGTGGGAAAATGCTCCTTGCACACCGGGCAGTTAAACACAACGCTGCTGTCCCAATGTCTCTCGATAGATTGTTTGCAAAAGTTGTGTCCACATGGTGTGCTGACTGGATCGATGAACACATCCAGACAGATGGAGCACTGAAACTGATCCATAATTCGACCAGCGAACATGTCTGCAGTGTATAAAAAAAAATAAATTAAAGATTAGCAATGATCTACTGTATGCAACCTGAAATTCTGTTTCATTGCACTTAAACAGTTGATTTGCATTACATTAAATGTGGTAGAAAGAAGTCATATCGCCTTCAATTTGTTCGACAATCAGATACATCCATCCGTCAAGGTGTTGAATGCTAAACAAGCTAATCAGATGTACACTAAAATTACACCTGTCAGCTAATATGGAGTTTGTGTGACTAGCTGTCAAACACCTTTAAGACTTTGAACATTCACAACTGACATAAAATCCAAATATTTTCTCACTGTACATGGAGCTGAAAGGTGAGTCACAGTAGACATGGAGGGTTGAGAGAGACAGGCTCAATCCACGTGACTTCACGTAGAAACACAGACACTGTCCAGCTAAACAAAGCAGCAGAATCCATTATCAAATTGTAAATTTTTTATTTTACTAACAAAGATGAGTCCCACTCATATAAATGTTTTTAGCTTGAGTTGTCTGAAAGCCAGCTAAAAGAAACGCATATTTTAAGATTTAGCTATCAAATACTCAGATTAATCATTTAACTTCCTATTAGCTAATGATGTGACATTTGTCTACTACAGGTAAGGGAAATATTAACAGAAGTAACTTCATGGTCACAGTATTTTGAAACAATCGGTGTCAGGAGACTCTGATGAAACTAAACTCCTGTATCATAGTTTGTGAGCCATAAATTTGTTGACAGCAGCTAAAACATTCTTCATCAGTTAAATCTTACATTGTAGAAGACTTTTCTGTTGCCAGGAAAAAAAATGCAATAGCCAATATGCTAAAGTTAGCATAACTGCTGAGCATCAAAACTAAAGCTAGAGCAGAGTTTATTAAAGACTGTATGTATGGTGTAATGATAAAGCTTTACATGTTTCAGGTTAGACATTGACAGAATATCACAGTAGCTTTCTTAACTGATTTAATCCATTTAGGAGAAGCCTACTGACACTTAGTTAAATTAGTCAGATGAATTTAAAGTACAATCCTGATTGGAAGATCTCTAATTTCAATCTAAAATTAAGACAACCAACCTTTGTGCTGATGCTGGTTGTTCCAAAACAATGAATAATGTTAGTTGTACTTACTTGTTTTAAAGTGAGTTTATAACAAAGAAGAGATGAACTTGAAACGTATTATTGACGACTGAAATGACCGTGTGACTGTTTTTGCCATCACTCAGTCATTACAGGAATGTGACTCTTTAACTTGCCCTTCAACTTTTGCTCCTCCTTGTACTTTAATTGTTTATTTTACCTCTCATGATTACTGCATTACATTAAAAACATGATCCGACAGAATATCATCTTCAACTTAATGGAGATCGTTTTTCTTGGTTGGTGTGTTAATGATTTTGATGTTGGCACTCGACAAAATGTAATCTGTTACTAGTTTCTAAGATGGTAACTGTTGTTTTTATGAGTATTTATGTTTGTGTTTCATCAGGTAAAGCACTTTGAACTGCTTTGTTGCTGAAATGTGCTATACAAATAAATCAAGATTTAAGAGATTACCACAAGGAATCCACAAAAAGTTCAAGTTAATGCATAACCTAATACAATCACAGAACCTTTCAGATATATATTTTTTTAACTTAGGATTTTTAAGAACACATGTTCTGCTCCCATGTCATCTTTACAGCATAGCTTCATGTTAAATAAATCACAGGAATTTGAGATTTGGGCCTTTAATGTCTTGTCCAAAAAAAAGTTAAGTCTGCTGCTGGATACAGGCACAAAGTCAACAGAAATGTCCTTCATAATGTACCTGATTTGTCAGTCTTTTTCCTCTGTTCAATTTATCAAAATTTTTACATTGCTTTGTATTGTAAGAGCCATAAAATCCACTGTGTCATGATTGCTGATAGCGGGAAGGAGATAAATAAATTAATTTCTATGCTTTCCTGTAAACAGGTTATGTGTCTGTTGGTTTTTCCACTTTTCTTGTATTTTAACTATTAAACCAACTGGTAAACAAATGTTTATATCTGTTTTTAAAAGAATAGTAGCTTCTCTCTTATGTCTCCAGCAGATGAGCAGCATTAGCAGCTTTTGGTGACATTATTATTAACAATAACTAGATTGGTTTTGAATACAATGCAGGCTTTCAAATGAACTGATGAAGATGGTCTATGTGTCTAGTCTGGCCTTGGAGAGATGCCTGTTCCCTTCTGGACTGTTACCCCATCAACCCGATGTGGAAGACAATGTTCAGAATTTAGGTCTCATGGCATTCACAGTGCCAACATTACAGCCAGTGGGCTGAGGGAAATACAGCTCCGTTTTTGTATATACATATATATATATATTCAGTTAAGTGAACAGTTTATGAAACAAAAAGCGAGTCTGGATAATCAGTAAAGTAAGGATTTTGGCCAGCAGAGGGCAGCAGGCTACCAAACAAACCACATAAATTCTCCGGAAGTCTCCAGTGAGTAGCAAACGTCCCAATCATTTGGCCTAAATTCAGTGTATGGGATATACACTGACATACATATACAAACGAGAACAGTAGCAAAATAACTGCGTGACCATTTTAAAACTAAAATTTTCAATAAACAAAATTTTGTTTTCTTTTTTGGAACCTTTGGGTAAATGAATGCAGTGACAGCACCAAACCTCATTGTAACTTAAAATACTTTATGATGCAGCAACTGTCACTATCTAAATTTATTTAAAGGGTCATTATAAAAGGTTATAATTTGTGGGAATAAAGGATTTTGGCGTTTTTAATATATTCGCTGCATTTTTTGTGTTCAGATTTAGCACATTTTAACCTCTACAGGACCTCTGGAGTTTTTTTTCTACGACACATGCTGTATAAATAACCTTTAGTTTTTCACTGTATCACCTTGTCTTTTTTTAGTTACGTGCTCTGATGCTGCAACCTCATCAGAGCTGCAGATGAGGTTGAATTCTCCTCTACAGAATGTCTCCAATCACACTGAAACCTTGTTCTGGGTCAGGCTGTGGTTGGAAAGGGGGGCATAAGGCACATTGTTAGAGCCTCAGGTCAGCATCAAACTTTGACATTTCAGACGCTTCCTTCAGATTTGGTGCCTCAGAAAAGGACAGAGAAGAACTTACTCTCTGCAGCTGACTAATATAGAAAACAAGGAAACAGGAAAAAAAAAATTGCTGCAGCTGAGTTCCCGCTCCGGCCGATCACATCGCCCCTCCTCCGCCCTGACAGGATGTGTATGTGGTCATAGCTCTCATGTCGAAACAACAGCTCCTCTGATAGGGTTAGCTAGAGAAGGCCTGCTGTTAATATACTGCTTTTGGGTTTTAACCTTTATATTCCAGTATTTTTACACTAAATTTTATTAATGCATTTAGAAAGAAAGATAAAAACAGAAAAAAAGTTGCAAATGCATCAAAAAGGAGCCAAAAAGGTACTTATTTTAATAGTTTCCAGAGCAAACTAGGAACTTTTCTGGCCAATGCGGACCTGATTCTGTTTCTCTCAAACCACCATGACCGCATGTAGCAAAAATCTATTTATTTGTCTGCCTGTAAGCACAGAGTTGCATCTTAAGGTGCTTTGCAAGCCTTGGGTTTCTCAATATGTTGAATACTTTTTGAGCTGTAGAGCGTTTTATAGATTTTGTGAGAATATATTGTTCTGCCTATTTTAAAATTAATTTACTATTTACAGTCACATGTTTTCCTGAGGTCACAAGAAATAATAATAAGGCTACATAAAATGTAAAAGTTTTATCAAGCAATGAAAAGTCACTTTTTCAAGTGAAATGATATGGCAAAACACTGTTGGGAAGAGAGGCCAAATGTATGAGGGATGTCAGGGTCAGGTCAGTGTTTCTATATGGAGGACCAGAAATAAAGAATGAAACAAAACAAAACAAAGAACAGGGAAATATTTCATCGATTCAGCTCATAATGTGGTGTAGCAGCCGACTTTGAGACACAAAGCAGTAATATAATTTTCTTTTTGTCAAAAATAATTCTGTTTAAGGTTTTAGCTGACCTGTTTTGTGTTTCCTCTTATATTATCAGAAAAAATAGATACAGTAATTTGCAGAAAAAACTTGCCATATTGTGCCACCATGTCATGCTGATGCCTTGCTGTTACTTCCAACTGACTTATATTTTGTAAACAAAGAACTGTTGTATTTTATTTATCCAATTCATCCATTTTTGGATGAATTGGACATTTAAAGAAAAGTACTGTTGTATTTTATTTATCCAATTCATCCATTTTTGGATGAATTGGACATTTAAAGAAAAGTACATTTTCTTTAAAGAAAACACATTTACATTTAAAGAAAACACGTTTACCCAAAGCGCTGTTTGTGACTCTGATCCCATTTTGGTTTTAGACCAAACCACTTTTGGTGATTGTTTTCAGTTTAATAAAAATTATTGAAAATTTTGATCTTTATAATCTCTTGATTTGGATGATGATGATGGTGGAAACAAACACCAGATGCTAAAACATGTGTATGTGATTTACTACATGCAGTATTATGTGTTTCCAGGCCAATAAATCTCTTCATCTGGATTGAACGAAGCAAACAGGCACAAGGATCCTACTGGATAATTACTGTATTCAGTTGGCAACAAGTTATTGAACCCAAACTAATGCAATACGTAGCTTCTCATTTCTTCAACCTACATGTCTAAAAACACATCACCCTGTCCTGAAAAGATGTGTGTCTCTTTAAGAGTGGTCAAATCATTGGTACGAGTCAAACCAGATTAACTACTAAATCTGGGTCAAGAAATGTCCAGTGGATTATTAATGTCTGGATGGAAAGTGGAGAATCGTTGACTTTGAAGAAGTAGTGTGGATGGAAAGAAATCTTGAATGCTCATGATTAGTGATCACTTAGATATTTTGGTGAAATCAAATATCAGCAAAAGCAGAACTCAGAGTATTTCCACATGCAAAATGAAGAGGGAACTGAACCGCTGTGCACCCATACAATGGACTGCTGACCTGTCCAGGGTGACCCCGCCTCTCATCCGTTGACCACTGGAGATAGGTACCAACACCCCTCATGACCCAAATGGGATAAGGGTGTAAGAAAATTGATGGACGGATGGATAATCACTTCCACTGACGACTTCAATAATGAATGACCAGGTTATCTCATCATATTCCCAGATGACAAAGCCAGGATTCATCAGACTCAAATTGTGACAGAGTTGTTCAGGGAGTATGGGACATCATTTTCACACCTGGACTGCCCTCCAGAGAGTCCAAACCTTACCTCCACAGAGAATCTCTGGGATGGAAAGGAGAAGACTTTGCACATTGATAGGACTCTGTCATCCTCAGTACAAAACCTTGGTGAAAAATTAATAAATCTGGTAACATTACAGAGGCTTATTCAATAAGTACCAGAGTGAATGTGTGCTGTGATCAAAGTCGAAAGGAGTATCAGTATGTTACCTTTAGTTTGGTGGTAAGTTTATTTGGCAAACCAGAGTTTAATAGAACTACAGTACTGTCTGTTTGCTACATACAACTTTATTTTTGTCTTTACTGCAGCTTCTAAACACAACATTTCAAAATGATCGTGATCTGTTGAACACCAAGAATACTCAAACACACGTTTTCTTTTCACA
This sequence comes from Micropoecilia bifurca, assembly GCA_903067075.1. Classification (NCBI taxonomy): domain Eukaryota; kingdom Metazoa; phylum Chordata; class Actinopteri; order Cyprinodontiformes; family Poeciliidae; genus Micropoecilia; species Micropoecilia bifurca. Next base: position 9,613 of record CAEGAF010016249.1, read on the forward strand.
CACAATATAAAGCAAAATACTGACACGTCACATAACATATTTAATTTTTTTGAGTTCTGTGGACATTTTACCTGCAAAAAAATCTTGTCTACTTTAAGACCAAGTTATTCTCATGTTTGCATATCCTAGTGCTTGCTGTCCTTCATTGCGAAAAAAGAAAAAGATGATGCCACTGAAAGGGCTGAACCTAACCCACTGCACCCCCCTGTGTCACGTAATCAGACAGATCAATTGGACAGTCAAAAGCGACAGGCGACGCATTTTAACCAAACCTTGCAGCTTAGCCAATCACAAGCAGCCTTTGTCTCATGGAAAGAGTTCTGTGCGTTTGTGAATATGAACGGCAAATACAGCAGAAGAGGTTCAGTGACGATACGGCTTACTGGCTTTTCTTCTTCTTTTTTATGAAATCTGTGAGTATCAAACACCTCTGAGTTTGTTTGTTTCCATGCGTTGTTTTAAAGAACAGCTAAAGAGATTTTAAAACTGTGAAGGAAATTCCAACCACCACCTAAAAGATGTTGTGTCCAAATTAGCTTTTTGTAATTCTTGAAAATGTTTTTGCTTTTATTATACATTGAGAGCTATTTTCTTTATTTTGTTAATCTGATCACGTCATAAACATAAATTTTCATATGGTGTTCGCTACAAGCCCAAACCATCCAATCATGTGCCTATTTATGCTTGATTACCTCATGATGCTGAAGTGACTTTAGGAAGATTTATACTTTCATTTTCATGGCAGACAGTGTCTACCTTCCAATAAACCCAACTTTTCCCAGTCAATCAATAACAAATATTTTATTATGCTATATTTACATTTAAGCTTTTGGAACATCATGTTTTTTGAGACACTGTCTCTTTCAGACTAGTTTCCCCCCCTGGAAACTCAGTCTCTTTACTGTTAAATCATGAACATTGACTGCAAGTGAGGCCTGCAGCGCTTTAAATGTTGATATGTGTTGAACTGTTGGTTGTCAGGTTTTCTTCAAGTAGTTAGCCATTTATGTTAATGCTTTTATTTTGAAGTAGATGAAGACTGGTCTATGTCTCCTCAAGTTCTCTTTTCTTTTTCCAAATAACCATTTCAAACAAGGAACATACAGAAATACAATAAAACGACAGTAGAGAGAAAGACATGAACATATACAATATCTAGGGAAATAATAGACCCGCCTCTTGTGTCTGATTGGTTGTTTCTAAATAGCACTGAAAGAAGGCAGAGGAGGTTGATCCTTTTTTTCAAAGATTATATGGCTCATATCAACCCTTAGTGACATGGTGACAAAGATATTTTTTTATTAATGTTACATACTGCAGCAAGTTATTAAATAAAGATAGTAAAATATGGCGATTAGGTTTTTGTAGTGGGTATTTGGAGGTGTTAATATGATATATAGCTTAAAATCTATTACAAACAATAAGAAAAAAAAACTTAACATAAAAGTTCTATATCACTACGGCATAACTTGACTGTAGTGACAGAGAAAAATGTGACTCATGTTTCTCCACTCCATATAAAACTGCCTTATTTGTTGGTAACAAACTTTGTCAATGAAAAAGGTTTGTGACATCCTTCCAGAATAATCTTCTATCACAAGAATCCAAAACACAGATACTCCACCTGTGGTAAGGTACAGCAAATGACACTTTTTCTGTACATGGAAAACATCTGTAAGAACTACAAGCTGGTTTCTGAAAGCAAACCACGGCCACTAGTGCTAATCGTAAATGCCATTTCACATTTTTGGATAATGTTAAATGTCGCACCTTGAAGACATTTCATATCATACAAAAAGCTTCTTTAGAACTAAACTGTCAGGAGTGGTGTAGAGGATGGTGAGAACAGACGCTGAGACCCAGGTTAAGATGGTGTAGAGGGATGATTTATTGAAAAAAGGCTCAACAGTCCAAAGACAGGCAGCACGGCAGAGCGGAAAAACTCAGAGGCTCAGCACCGGTAGCTACTGACTAACACGAGGACTGACATGAAGAGCTAAACTGACCAGGACTTCACAGTTCAACTGGCATAGACAAAGAACAAAAATAAACTAATGCTGACCAGGACTTCGCAGTTCTACTGGCGCACTTACATATGACAACAGACAACAATTGACAAGGACCCGACGAGGAACAGAGACAACAGGGGAGACTAAATACACAAGGGGTAATCAAGAGAACAGACACAGCTGGGAACAATCAACGGGGAAGAC
>CAEGAF010016255.1:0-16495 GCA_903067075.1 Micropoecilia bifurca
AAACAGGGGGACCACCACCCCGGTCTGCCAATCCAGAGGAACTGCCCCCAATGTCCATGCGATATTGCAGAGTCGCATGAGCCAACACAACCCTACAACATCCAGAGCCTTAAGGAACTCCGGGCGGATCTCATCCACCCCCGGATGGGTGGATGAGGCCACCGAGGAGCTTTGACCCCTCGGCAACCTCGTCCCCAGAGATTGGAGAGCCCAGCCCAGAGTCCACAAGCTCAGCTTCCTCAACAGAAGGCATGTTGGTGAGATTGAGGAGGTCTTCGAAGTATTCCGCCCACTGGCCCACAACGTCCCGAGTTGAGGTCAGCAGCACACCAATATAAACAGTGTTGGTGCTTCCTCATCCTGAGACGCCGGATGGTGGACCAGAATCGCCTCGAAGCCATACGGAAGTCCTTCTCCGTGCCCTCTCCAAACTCCTCACACTGCCGAGTTTTTGCCTCAGCGACCACCTGGGCCGCATGCTGCTTCGCCCGCCGGTACCATCAGCTGCTTCTGAAGTTCCACAGGCCGTCTCACAGGGGACTCCGCCAGACTTTCCCAGCAGACCCTCACTACACATTTGGGTCTGCCAGGTCTGACCAGCTTCCTCCCCCACCACCGGAGCCAACTCACCACCAGGTAGTGGTCAGTGAACAGCTCTGCACCTCTCTTCACCCGAGTGTCCAAGACATACAGCCGCAGATCCGATGAAACGATGACAAAGTTAATCATCAAACTGCGGCCTAGGGTGTCCTGGTGTCAAGTTTGTGACGGACAATCACAATGTTTTTGTACATATAGATATTTCATTTTTGATTTGCAACATTATTACTTATATTTAGCTAAATATAAAAACTTATTTTGTCTAATATTTACAACCTCTAAGTGCAAAACTTAATAATGAAGTTAAAAGACCACATTCAAATGAGAATAACTCCTTTGAATATAGGATTGTATACCCTGTGTATACCACCAGATGGCAGTAGGGTACCATTGCTGATGCCTCACAGTGAAAAGCTCAGATTCTTCCTGTTCTTCTTAAACAGGTAGCACAAAAGGTGATCTAAGAAAATCGTCTGCCTCCATCTGCCTCTTAGGACCTGGAAGTGTGCCATGGTGACAGAGTTGGCGGAGTGGAGGTGGGGGTGGGGTAAGTGATTCAATGACCTGTCAACCCAAAATCATTTTACAGGAGACTTTTGGGGGTATGCATATCTGCATCATGACTAACGGCAGTCCCCTCATGCTTAAGAACAAAAGAATCAGTGGAGTAAATGCTGTACCGATTTGCCAGCTCAAACAGAATCAGAAAGCCATGTGATATCCACCCCCGATATGACATCTTATCAGGGCTGCATGTGTTTATTCTCTTTCTTCTTGTCTTGAGCACGACAATAAGTCGGCCACTCTCCCTCAGGTGATGGCAAACCTTCCGATAAGCACATCACAGGCAGATCCACCCCAGCTGTATCTGCCTGCACCAGAGCTGTAGCTTTAGGCACCGAGGGAAATAGTGTAGGCATAACAAAGAGCCAGAGGAAGACAGCCGTAGAGCTTGGCAGAGATGAGAAGAGCTGTCTCTCTGTGTTCTTCTTCCCTCCCTGTGGCTACCTCAGTGGAGTGCAGAAAGAACAAAGTCAAAGGAGGAAGGGAGCAGAACTCTGAGCTCCCCCTGTACCTGCAGGCTCAAGCTGGGCCAGCTGCCCTCCGGGGAACGGTTCCTTCTAAGAGGACAACAACCAGAGGTGACAAGAGGCAGAGATGCCATGTCTCACCCCCATATGGCATCCAGCAGGGGCCGGGGTCCCACTTTGTGGAAGTACTGCACTAAGGGGACAGCTGGAAGGTGCCTTATCAATACAGGAATGAAGTCAGTCTTTCCTGTGAGAAAAGGCTCCAGATTCCTCTTTAGGACTGCGGCCCTATTTCTCAACTTAGCTCAACATCTGTATGCAGACACATGATAAATAATAAATGGGGCTTTCAAGGCTACACTTGGCTCTAGCCGGAGTATCACAATTCAAGAATGAGCTTATAATCACAATGCAAGGCAATTAGAGAAAAATGTTTTTTAACCACTAAAGGAGCAGCTGGAAAGAGACATTTTGACCTTGTGAAGGTCAACCCTGCCCCCTCCCATTCGTCCGCCCTCCATTCCATCCACCACTCACTGGTACACAGGGGAAGGCTAAATTTAAGCACTCCACCACAAAAACCAGTTCAGCAGCACAGTCAGGATGACAGAGTATGCTTCAACACTGGTCATAAATTCTCACAAAACTGCTCTGGATTTACATTTGTTTCACATTTCTCCTCCCAAGACTCAGTCATTTTCCCTCCCAGGGTCATTATGCTGAAAATGGGGTACAGAGTGAAATGTAGGGCTCATCTGTTACAGGCAAAAAAATGCTGCTCTCTTCGGGGCCCGTGACAGTGAACATTGTTAGACATTATGGATGTACATGTCTCAAATTTGGGTCTAAAATATTGACTATGTAGGACAAATTTTCATTGCAGTCGAAATGGCCAAACATTAACACACCTGAGGCTGAGGTACTCAACATCATTGCTGCTTGTTTGGTTGGCACCCTTCCTCTCCACAGGGTCTTGATTATTTAAAACAACAAGATGGAGCTTCAATAAAACTACTTGAAACAGCCGTCTACCTGTCCAGGTTAGAGCCCATGTCCTGCCCAGGCTGGGACACACTCCAGCTCCAAAGAGTATCCCAGAAATGGATTATATGAAACATCTTAATCATGTTTAATTATTAATATGAACAAATAAAAACTCTTTACAATTGAGGAAGGTGAAGTCATTTTAGATGCATCTGCAGCGTATGCTTAACTTATCCTGAGATGGAGCTATTTTTAATCTCTTGGAACCTTCTCTACAACTGTACAAAGTTGCATAGCTCCAACATAGCTATGTTAGCTCAATTATGTTGAATTGAGGTAACATAGATGATCCATCTTTTTTCTGCATCTTGCTCAGAATAATGGAGATGGGAGCAGCCTGGAGCCTGTCTCCAGTAGTCAGTGGGTGAGTGTGGGGTCCACACTGTGGTGGCCACCCTGACCCACAGACACAAACAAACAGCAACACACATAGAAAGTTATCACAATGAATGCTTTCTGGCGCGTTCCTTCATTCCTGCACAGGAAGAGCACTGACACTCCAGAGACTGAACATTGAACTCTATTTTTGCTAAGCTAACCACTGATCCATCACACCATATTTGTTCTGTTTCCCATATTGTTTCATTTAATTTCTCTCTGGGTGCATAAAGGGTGTTTGGTTCCATCTCATTTTAAAGGTAAAAATTTAAGGCATTAATGAGGCTCTTCTATGAGATGTTTGGGTCTGTGAGGCCCCTTGGTAAGAACCTTTAGAAAGATTGATTTCCCTAATATTCCAGACTGATACGGTGGTATGCACATAGCTGGTGTTTATTATTTTTATTCTTATCTATATCTCTTTTACTTTCATCTTTTTCTTGAGTTAAGCTTGACTGATATATTGACAGACGTATCCCCTGGTACCTGATTTTTTTCTTCTTCTTGTTTTCTTGTCTTTGTGTGTTTTTATGGGTTGAGGGAAAGAAATGTACATATATTTAGTACTATGCTCCTTTTCATTTTATTTATTTTGTGGTATATCTGTTTTTTGTCCGCTAACAGAGTATGCTTATTCTGACTTGATCCATTTCATGTATCTCATGTAGATATATATGTGTGTATAATTGGGTGTGTTCTAGCCCAATTATGTTTGTATGTTAATGGTACAATGTTACCTATGTAACTACTGTTCTGCACACTGCTTAAAAATCAAGTATTCTCTGCATCCTGTCTGTTAGGAACATCATCTCTTCCTGTAATGAACATTCTTGCTTCATGCTATATCAGTGGTCAATATCAATTTATGCTATTGTAAATAGTCCTATAAGATTATATCACATACATACAGATTCAACCACATAATTATTTAATATAACATGTGTGTAGCTTGCATTTAACAGCATATAATCTATATACAATCTAAATGGATTCTGGGCATAAGCTAACCATCCCCTCTGCTATAAATTACAATGACATCTGATTTGGACCACAGCTACATCATATCTAAACTACATCAGGTTTCTTTGGGATTGTGTTAGTGGAGCTAAAATCGAGACTTTTCCATAGCATTTACATGTATATGTAATGAAGCCATTCATTACAACAGCATCAACAATGCTCTGATGTGTCAGCACAGCTTCCTTATTCTTTACTTGGAGATGCATGTTTTCACCTCTTGACCAAGAACCAACTTAACACCACCTACACTGCAACAAGAAGCAGCTCTGACAGATGCAAAGACAGCAGGCGCACTGAGTCAATAACAAACAAATGTGTTCTGGGTTTTTTGTGGTGATTTAGCTTTAAAAGAAAATAAGACAGCCAAAAACTAAGGTTGAAAGTCAAACAATGGTTTGACTATTGCATAAAGGATGTTTTTGCAATGCAAGGTGTAATAGCCAGAATACCTAAAACGGGCAACAAAAAAAAAATCAAATGCCAAATGTAGACATCAGCAACTAAAATGCTGTTAATATATAATCACTGAGAGAGAATATTAGCAAAGGAATAAATGTGTGGGCATTAGAGGAGTAAAATCTAGTGTGACATAAGCAGAACGCTGGACAAAGAGAATAATAAAGAGCAATACAGAGAATTAAAATGCAGTTAAAACACAGAGGACGATAAGAAAACCCACAATGTGATACATATCTCACCTAACAGGGTGAGACTGAAGTGCTACATAGAACACAAGACTTGTCACAAAGAACATGTCATATTATAATTGTAACCTACAACAGCTTCATCTTATTTACAGCCCTGACATACCAACAAGTTGATAATAGTGATCAAATCCCTCAAAACTACGGACATTCATGGATAGCTTTTTATGGATTTTTCAGGTTAGTCCTTCATTGTCCCTATGCAGGGACGTCCTCAGTCCTCACTAAGGTGGTAAAAATCCTCATTAGACTGTTCGACCAGTTCTATCAACTTAAGCACAAATCTTGATGCCGATTTCTCTATGTACTCTATATGCTTTAAAATCTGATTAAAATGTATTTTCAGGGACAGTTTGCTTAGTGAGTAGATATACATTATTTTTTAAACATCCCTAGTTTTCAATCAGCCAAATATAAATGTGTGTGTGTATCTGCCTTGCAGCGAAGTTAATCAAGGTGAGCAAAGTATCATGCACAGTGACTTATACACAACCACAAATTGTAGTCTATTTGTGCTATTCACTTCCAAAAGGAGACATTTATGCAGCAACTGAAGAGTGCAATCTTTCTTCCAATAGTTCCTCATGTCCTTTATGAAAGGGACTCTAGTATTTGCTCTATCAAGCCACTAAACACGCCTCATTGAAAAGACATAGGAAACATTTCTAACAATCATTCACTCGTGTGAGTTTTTCTTTTCTTTTTTCCCCCTTGGCTAACAACTAATAGTTAAACTGAGGCTGCAGGAGGATTTACTCTGCTGACATCCTCACTCCTCTGTATTTACTCTCTTTATTTTCATGATCTTTGTTTGCAGTAATTGTTGGCATTTTATTATACATTTAAAACTTCATATAAATGTGGCTTGTTTGCCTCTTAAGTAGACTGGAGATGACACTTTACTATTCTGGTTACAAAAAATAAGTGTCAGACTGGCATCAATAGTGGTAATTCTCCCACCCTCCTACTGGCACCTGCCTACAACATGACCTTTCACTGGGCTACATTTAAACAACTTTCTTTTTCATGGCATCTGCAGCGTATGCTTAACTTATCCTGAGATGGAGCTATTTTTAATCTCTTGGAACCTTCTCTACAACTGTACAAAGTTAACCCTTGGGTGTGTGAGGACTGAGGCAACAGATACTTGTGATATGAGTGTGGAGTTGGTTGGACCACATTTGTAAACACAAGGGTTAAGAATGAGTCCCAGAAAGTGCCATCATGGCTAATAAATGTGCAGGTGTAGTCATAATAAGGTGCTTTATTTATCCAGCTCAGGTATTTTCATTAACTAATAATAATAGTAAAGTTTATTGCATTTGTTCATCTAAAAGTGTCTCAGAAAGCATCATGTAACATTACCTTAACGAGCCAAAGAAGAGACTCAGTGATCCTTCCTATAAGTAACACTGCATAAGAAGCAGATCTGAGCTATAGTCATTCATGAAGAGTCTTATCAATTGTTTGTGAAAGTGAGCGGAAAGCTGGCAGATAACCCTGTGTGACTCAATGGAGATTTGACAGAGGATATTGTGTGGAGTAAGCCGGCATGTACAGTGGCTGACACATAAATAATAAAGTGTGTGCCCACACAGGGAAATGATAAAAGGGACTGAAATGTCTCCTTGTCATTTTGTCCTGTTCTAACTGATAATAATAACAGTCTTATGAATGAGTTCCATATCATTTACACAGACACATTCAGCTCATCAGAGCTCCATGAATCTGATGAGGATGGATGTTTTAGGCCATACAGTGAGGGTAATAATCCCATATTATATCTGAGCCTGTTGGTGCAGCAGAACTATTGCCACCCCTTTCATGTTGCTCCAACATACCAATGTGTTATGTGAATTTCATTGCCATGGTAACACACTATTTCTCTCCAGATCCTCCTGCTCTCTCTGCACACTTAGAACAGCCTTCTTCACAAACCTCATCAGAAAAATGTTCCTCACACCTCTGGCAACTATCTCTGAGTGTAACATGAAAAGAATACAGATGGCAGGAAAACAGAGAATCTAAAGGTCACCAGTTCACACTCTGCAACAAGCAGCATGTCAGAAATTGACTCCATACAGACAATGAGCAGAGTGGTACACAAACCCCCACATGTATAATTCATAAGAGATGCATTTTATATTCCATACAGTGAGATAGAAGCCTATTTTGTATTGTGTATTCACCTAACAGGAAAACCACAGAACAGCAAAGAACGTTTCAAATTATGAGCCAAAAATAGTTTCTCAATCTTGGACAAAATCTAATAGTCTCACTGTCTTTACACCTGGGTTATTTTGGGGTGACAGTCAGCCTCTCACTGATCTTTATCACATAAACAACAGCAGCCGTCTAGTCTGAGGCTTGGAGGACGTCTCAGGTGGATTACGGCAGGATGATTAGAGGATTGTCTATTCATTCTTGTCAGCACAGATGAGCTGTGTTTTAGTCTCATCATGAGTCTGAGCTAATACCTTCTCTACCTTTAGCGTAGCAGAGTAAAACCTTATGTTCACATGTCAAATTTACTAACATTTAACATCATAACCAATATTTTGAATAGGTTATTTTGCAAAAACATATGATGTGTATTTGGGGGCACAACTACACATTATTCAGGTGGTTGCGCAAAACATAAATGCGCCCCCCGAAGGAAGGTACGTCAGGGTGAAGGAGTGTAGAAAACATACATTCTGTCTCCCCCCGCCCTCCATTAGAGCCATTAAAAGCAGGGCATAAAGCAAATTAATAATATCAAAGCCCATCTGTGCCTTTTGGTAGTCCTGTAAATCTTGTACTGAACAGTCTTGTTTCAATTAAATAGTAACTTAATAACTACTAATATAGACCCAGCAAAAACTCCACTGTAAAATAATTAGTCATTAGGGTGATGATATTCTACTACATGTGACAGGCAGTGTGTTCCCGCTCACCTCTGGCCCTCGCTCTTGAGCATGGCATGACTCACTGTCTCCTTCTGAGAAGGAGCCGGACTCGTCGCTTGAGTTGGTTCCGTAGGACTGCTCACATTTGATTTTGGGTCGAACCTGGTTGAAACGAGCGTCCCCTCCCACATTTTGCTCCTGCTGGTCCACATTGAGGCATCGTGCCATGTTGGAGCATGGTGAGGAGGAGAACTCGAACTGGGGCAGGCTGCAGGGAGAGCCTCCGCTACCATCCTCTGCATAGGAGTAAGAGGAGCAGGAGCTGGAAGTTCTGGTGCGCGTCTCACAAGGCGGCGAGCGTGGGCATACTTTGATTGGCACTGGGCAGCTGGTGTTGGGGCGTGGACGCGACAGGACTGGGGGCTCAGAGGAAGTGGTGCTGGGAGAATAAGCCTGGGAGTTTGGGAGGGACTGGCAGGATTCAGTCCACAGTCCTTTTGTCACTTGCTCAGAAAGCTCCATCTCCAAAGAGTTCCCACCGGGGTAGGAATGTGCTGGCGGTCCCAGACGGTTGGAGGCCCCTGAGGAGAATATGACACTACGGCGATCTAGCTCAACTTCCTGTTTGCAGACACCATCATAAGAAGCAGACTTCAGAGACAACCCTGCAGGGAAACTATCTACCTCCTTTGGGGATGTAACAGACAGATCCAACTCCCCAGTAAAAGGCCTGAAGTCTTTTATATGATCTCCCTGAGAGTTTCCTTTATCCTGGGGGCAGACAAGTCTGTTGGTGAGTAGCTGCTGTGAAGTGTTGGACAGACTAGGAAGGTCTATTCCTTTCTTGAAGTAGGCTTGGAGGCAAGATGAGGACTTGTTTCTCTTGGTTCTTTCCAGAGATAAGGGGTTATCCATTTCCATAGCTGTCACAATGTCCTTGTCCCTGACATCCTGTTCATCTCCTGACAGGCATAATGAGATTGCCTCTTCCTCTGCCTGTGGTTCAACTTTTATCTGTGTCACGGGTAGCCTACCCTGATCCGGCAGAACCCCACTGATGCTGCTCTCTTTAATTGTGCTTGGAAAACCTGAGGTACTGGTGTGTGAGGAGGTGTCATTATTGTGCTTGTTACAAGCCCACTGATATTTTCTGTACTTTGGGCATCGTGGTAGATCTGATGCTCCATGTCGCTCAAAGTCCAGCCGGCCATCTGTCAAGTTACTGGACACAGTCATTGCTAACCTGTCATCGTCAGAACTCTGAAAGGAGGCCAGGGTGTCTGCACAATGCCGTGTCCTGGGGGAGGCGGGTCTTTCACACTCTGACTGCATGCTTTCATCCTCTGAGTTGATGGCCTCCGGTGCCCCCCTGTGGCAAAGCATGAGGTTGTCCTCCTCTCTGCGTAGCTGAGCCTCCAGGAAGCGAAAGCATGAGTCCTCAAGGTTGTGCATGCGCAGGAATTCTGCACAGCGGATGACCTCCTGGATATTTTCTCTGCTGAGTAACAGCTTAGCAGTGTAGGCAAACTGCAACAATGGGGCAAATCCCCTGGCAGTGACCTGCAAAGAGGAAAAAAAGGAAAATTGCCAACATTACCAGGAGCAGAGTTCAAATTAGCTGGAGTATGGAGAGACAGCTACAACAAACACAAAGAGAGTAAAGGAAGAGTTAATCATTTTATCAGATTAGTGTCACACCTGCACTAAGTGTGCAGCTTGTGTGCACCTTCATTCCTATAACAGCCTGTAGGACATTCCTTCAGTCTGACAATTCTTCCTGTGATGTTATCAGTTTTACATAAACCCTTTCCTGTGTGAGTAAAAAATGCTTTAAATAAAACATGGTTTAGGTAAATGATGACCATTTCTGAAGGCTGTTGTATTTATAACCAATATACACATTTTACACTTCATTTCAAAAAGTGAATTTGTTGCCAGGTGGCTATTATGATAGCTACAGTGTTAAGTAGATCTAATCCTGCTAGACGAAATAAAAAAGCCAATATGGTCACAGTCCTGGCCTGGCTCTCCAGCCTCACTTTTTCTGTCAGTGCCCCCTGCGTCCTCAGGGTAAGTGGTTGTGAATTTGTAAGAACACAGCTTATCCCTGTAGTGGCCATGTGGCAAGGGATGCAAGAGGGAAGTCTTCTATTTGGACTTAATGCCAGATAATTAGCTAATAGTCAGAGCCTGGAGGGCTGCAGGTCTCTCTCTGTTCCTGTTGTCACTGAACATTAAGAGATGAGAAAAAGGAGTCCAAGACGTTGGTCTGTCTGCAGGGAGGGATCAGGATAAGGTCTATAGCAGGGTGAACACTCCACTGGGGTCAAACAACTAATCCCTGCAGCTTTATCCAGGCTTTTTCTGTGGCCACAGTTAAAACCTGTTAAATGTAATTATTGTGGTTTCACTCCAGAGTGACTACAGCATTGTTTATTTACTTGACACACCTTCTCAGAGGCTGACTGGTGCAACTTGCCTTACGAGCCTCAACAGACATCTGCTGGGAATGAGACACAGAATGCAAACTGTTTATCGGCTACTTTGTGAGCGGAGGAGCGGTGCAGAGATTTCAGACACGGCATGGGTAAAAGAGTAAAAGCAACTCAGCTGGCAGAAAAAAAACACTATTAACATGTTCTTATAATCTGAGGGAAACCTGGGCACCATGCCTTGTGTCAACATCCAGCAGCAGGATCCCAACACGCCTGTGGTTTAAACCTTTGCTGTGTTTGAGCCACCGGTAGAATCTCACACATCAGACATTGTTGGAAGCTGCTGACTCTGTATAAGGTGGAGGGTGGTGGGGGGTTTACAGTGTGATCTGAGTGGAATGGATTGGGGGGAGGGTTGAGACTTTGACTGGACAATCTGCTCTAATGATGAGCGCAGCAGAATACAGTAATTACAGAACCAATCAGGAAGAGCTACACAGAGACCCCTCATATGTTTTACAGTCATGATAAAAAAAAGAAAAAATACAGGGTGCTGTGGTGGTGCAGGGGCAAAGCACAACCCACGTATTAAGGCCTTGGTCCTTGTAGCGGTGGTCGCAGGTTTGATTCCTGGCCTGGTGACATTTGCTGCATGTTTTCCCCCTCTTTCCTGTCAAACTACATTCAAATAAAGGCCACTAGAGCTGACAAAACCTTAAGAAAGACATTAAATTAAGTGAGTCCAATATGTCTATTTCTGCACATTACTTTTTATAACAGTCTTGTACTGTATTTTCCATCTGTCCATTTTCTTTACACCCTTGTCCCTTAGTGGGGTCAGGAGTTGCTGGTGCCTCTCCAGCTAATGTTCCAGGTGAGAGGTGGGGTCACCCTGGACAGGTCGCCAGTCTGTCGCAGGGCAACACAGAGACACACAGGACAAACAACCATGAACACACACACTCACACCTAGGGACAATCTGGAGAGGCCAGTTAACCTGACAGTCATGTTTTTGGACTGTGAGACCCCAGGCCAGGAATTGAACCAAGAACCTTCTTGCTGCAAGGCAACAGCTCTACCAACTACTCCACTGTGCAGCCCTACTGTATTTTATTATTATTATTATTATTGTTAATGTTATTATTTATATGTTATTTATATAATAGACTTCATCTCAGTGAGTATTTTGCGATTACTGAAGAAAGCATGTTAATATAGGTTTGTGTTTGTGACTTACCACAGTGTTTGCCCCTATTGCTTTACCCAAAGAATTTTGATTTCTTCTTTTTAGCCTCTGACAGACTGAACATGTTATGTTTTGCACTTGTTTTACATAGAAGAGTAGCCATTGGCCAACATTGTCTTCAGGGTAAAAAAAAATCAAAAACCTCTAAACCTCTATTATCTGATCCAACATCTATATCAGAATAGAGGTTGTTAATGAAGGCAGACATCCTTTCAGGATCTACTACTACTGACTCATTCTGATGGAAGTCTGACCGCTGACCAGTAGCTAAGACGTTGGTAGCAGCAAAACAAAGTGCCATTCTAAGATACTGGACTTATTTCTTTTCAGCTTTCTTAGTTAGTACTCATACTGGATGAAAAGAGCATTACTTCAGTCACATCTGTCTTATGTCTATAGTCATTTTAATTCCTTTGACCTCTAAATGTGATATTTTTGCTACTTTCTCATGATCTCCTGAGGGCTGACAGTCACAGAACACATATAAGTAATAGCCTGAAATAAACAGCCATCAAATAGTTTGACTTCAGGCACACAGAAACCCGATGAGCAGTTGTGCTGATGGTGTGGCAGTAGCAGCCTGAAAGAGCTGCATCCAGATAAACAGCAAAGCTGCTGGAGGAAAACTGCTGAGCTACCAGAGATCTGCTTTCAGCTAGTAACAGCAGCAGCTACCAGTGGGAGCACATCTTTATGTGGCCAGCACCATATGTGATTACTCCACTGTTACAAGCACCACCACAGCCTATTAAAGAAAAGCATAAAAAGAGGGGGAAAGGATAAAGGAAGGCAGAAGGGAATATTCAGGAGAAAAATGAAAGGCAGGGAGACAGGAGCAGTGTTAGAACCTAACTGTTACAAGTGGAAGAACAGGGACATGCAGTCTTTCCTGCTCATTAACTGTCTGCTAGAGCAGCTGATACATTTCAGCTTTAAGAAACAAGGCATCAGACAGTAAGACAAGTTAGAAGCTAACAACTCTGTTCTGGGTCTGAACAGGCCAAATGCTACCATTACAAGGCAGGAAATGACAGGTAGTGTCCGGCCTGCTGGATATCCTTTCATAAACAAACGGAGCTGTATTATATCAGAACACACACGGTTTCTTAACAAGCACTACTCCCTTACTTTAGCCTGCTGCCTTCCTAATTCATGCAAATGTGCTTCAGTGAATTCCTGCATGTCATGCATGCTAATGACATAGCAAAGCATGACAATAGACTATTTCACTATGCAAGAGAAAATCTTCTGTTCCATCAGATCTGCTGAATAAGCTTCCATAAAGCTGTATCTGAGTAACAGCTCTGTGGATCTGAAAGAGACAATGAACTGCACATTGTCAGCAGTGGATTAGGCTGAAATGCTGGAGGACGAAACAGTGCAAATACCACAGCATGCTGCAGAAAATAATGACTTCATCTCAGCAACTTACCTAACTCCACAAAGGAAAGACCTGATCTACACCACAACCTGCACTACAGCTGCATTCTACTCAGACTCTACCAACATATTATTAGATTTTTCATCTGGATTCTGGAAATTTTGTCCTTCTGTCTACATATGTTTCTAATAAACATATGTAGTTACATAACCCTGCATAACTACAGGGTTGTTCAAAAGTATTCACACCATGAATTTTCGGCTTTTTGTGAAATTATAGCTAGATACTTCATTATATTTCCATTAGCTTTATGGGACAAATAAACATAAAGTAACTCATTGCAAAGTGGAGGGAAAATTCTGACAATAACAAATAATTTGATTATTAATTTGTAATAATGCCTTATCTGGTGACTGAATATTCCATCCAATATTGCATCCAAGCAGACCTTTATGATTCCACACTTTCATACAGTGAACAGAGGTAAACGAGGGACCAGGAATTCAGACCAGAGCATTGCAGTTCTACTTTATATAGACCATAATAAAATGATTTACATGTGAAAAGAAATGATGTACAAGCATTATGCATTCACTTTAAACTTTACGAGCAAAATGTAAACATAATTTTCAGTCACTGTAACATTGGGGATGTGAACATCCTCAGACATAACTGAAGCTCAGACGTTCCTCACCCTGAAGCTAAGCGAACCCTCCTCCCCTGACAGTGGATTAAATCAGATAGTGAATGTCTAATCCACTGCTGGTGGAGTTTATAGTACAGGCTGCACACTGGGGAGGGTATAACCCCATCTCTACACCCTTTAAAATAAACAGAGGTAATATCATTAGTCATTTTTGAAATTGTGACTCACAGGAGTTTTTCTGTCTATAATAACAGATGAAAGCTGAACAGAGCCTGAACAGAGCATCTTTCAGATCCAACTGATGAAATCTTTACATTGTCTACGTAAAGAGTGAGACTCTGTTAATTATTCAGGGTTTTGCAGGTTTAACTCAAAGAGCTTAAATGAGAGGATGACACTTCAGGCTGTCACCTGGCAGGTTGGCTGCTAAAGGTTATCCTCTATCACGCCTCACGCCACCAGACAAAGAGAAGGCATCGTCTCTGTTAGCGCGCCACAAGAGATGTGTCCCAGTATGGGTTGAGATAGACCCCCTGCTGGACCAGAGGGGGTGGGTAGCAGCGTAAGCCCTACTCCCACTGTAGTTTATCATTCCTCTCTGTAATGTTTCCTCTTCATCTCCTACCAATGAACCAACCCCCATCTGTAGAGGGAAAGCGCTGTTCCTGGCTCCTTACTACCACCATCTGTCTAACAGGCTGCATGTGTGTGATTGTTCGAGCCAAGCACTTGGTATGAGACAAGTCGGTATGAGGCGCCTTCAGATTACAAGGCATTGTGCAGGTCAGACCCACAGAGAGTTTAGTGAATAGCTGTTGATTATCAGCTTATGTTTGAAATATTTTAGCCTTTGTTTCTGGGCCATTTTTGTTTCTTTGTACACAAGGACAATAAAGTCAGAGTCATAAGAGCATAGAGTCTGTCACAATGTTTGTCTATTTCAAATGAACAATCCAGTTCAGCTCAGTACAGTTATTATTTAGTTCTGAACAAATGCCGTCTTGAGTCACTTTGCAAAAAAAAGAAAAAAAAGTGGCAAACTGGATTCAATTTTGAATCCAGTTTGCCACAAACCAGCAGCAGCTTCAATACAATTGAGGATAAAAAAGTATAATCATATCAATAACTAAAGGGATTCATTTAAACCAGCCGTAAATGGAACACAATTCGTTTTGGAACATGCTTAATATCATGGATGTGGTAAAAATGTACTTTCTCAACAATCGATGTAATGTAAAAAACCTATTTGGATAACTGCAAATATTGTTGAGATCAAATGTAAAATAATGCAAATCAAGTTTATATTGGCTTGAATTTTCTTTGTTATTGAAGCATGAAGCTGGTCTTCATCCTTTCTATTGACATTTTACGTTCCTCAATAAAATATTGTCATTGATTTCTTACCTGGCAAAATTTTAAGGTTAAGTCTATTTACCAATATTAAAAACCCAGGTGGACAGAGGAACAAATATTATTAATATTGTCTTCAAAACATAAACTGCTACAAATATATTTAACGTTACAGTGGATCATTACAGTCTTTTTCTAGATCCCAGCAGAAAATATGGTTAGGAAATGAAGAAGAATTTTAATTTCAATGTTTTGACAAAAAGTATCAATTTAACTATATGACTATTCCAACAATTTGACTAGAAATGCTTGTTGCAGATGTTTGATAATGAAATCCTTTTATTCCAGTCCATCCTGGTTCTTTTCTCCCACAGCTTCCATCTGTTAAATTGGCACCAAATCATCCAGAAATCAACACACATTTTTTTTTAAAAATCCTTAGGTGTCTATCGGCAGCCACATAAAAATAAAAATATAAATAAACAACACAGATAATACACTATCAAAAATCTTTCTGGAGATACATTTTCCATATATATATACAGTATATATATATATATTTTAGATTTAGCTGTATCCATAAAATATATGCGTTATCTTATCTATAGTTTTGCTTTCCAGGACAGTGATACATTTAAATGATAATTTTCTGTTTAAAAGGCTTTGGCCTCAATGAGGCAAAGAAAATATAGTCATACTGTAATTTCTGTATTTTTCTGAACTTTTATTAAAATAATGCTATTCCTTTATATAAACCATCAAATATTTTTCTCGCATTGAGTTTGAAATTTTGGGCAACTCACAAAACATCAGTGAGTCCTGCAGTGTTTCTGTCAGACTCTCTGCTGACATTTCTAACATTTTTAAAGACTGTCTGTAGGAGTTCTGGACTCCTACAGACAGTATGTTTTGCTCTGGATGTTTTGGACTCTTCTTCTTAGTGACACCTTTGTACAATAAGATCCTTCTGATCATTTGAGGAACCTCTGAAAACTATGGCTAGAGTTGAATGATGCAAACTAGAAATGGTGAGAGTCTAATAGGACAGATGAGTTTTATTTGTGTTTATGCAGATTCTCTGTTATTGATGGTTAGTGTCCAGTCAAGAAAAATAAACTGCTGGAATGGAATCAAAATGTGTTTATAAAGGTGTTACATATGAAGGTGTTTAAGGCAGTTGGTTATGACATGATTTATCTTTGTCATACTTTTTTACCATCACAAAAACCTGGAATGTTAACATGGGTGTATGAATTTTCATATAGAACTGAAAACAAAATGACAAAACAAATATGTCCAACATTCTATTTTATAGCAGACGAACTACATCTAAATTTAGATTTGAAGGACAGTGAGACAGTTATTTTTAGACTCAATTTAAAGAGACATGACCTAGTGGCACATCTATGAAACCCATGTGGTTTTTTGTAGGAATTCTGGAACATCTGAGATCTGGTTGCTGGATCACAGTCCGACTCATTTCTTTTCTTATGGAAGCCCATAAAGTTCAATCTGCAGGTCAGTGATTCTTGGGAATAGGGACAAAACAGGTCCTATGGATAAAGCACAAATTTTGAATAAAATATACACAAAATATAATTTTTTTTCAGATATCTGACTAAACTAACCTGGTCATGTGAGACAACAATGTATATTTTCCAGGTATTTGCTGAATATTTTTTATTTTAAACATTGTAGTCGGTGGATGATGCCTGTAAAAGCCTTTGTCCAGGAGCAGAACTCAATACATTATAATAGTTTAAAACAATTT
>CAEGAF010016257.1:0-21731 GCA_903067075.1 Micropoecilia bifurca
TGTGTGTGTGTGTGTGTGTGTGTGTGTGTGTGTGTGTGTGTGTGTGTGTGTGTGTGTGTGTGTGTGTGTGTACTGTGGCCTAGGATCACAAGGCTGGACTTTGATGTGCAGATTCTCACTGCGAGCTTCTGCCAGTCAGGACCATTTACTAGAAGAAACTGTGTTTTGCCATTTCTATCGCTCTGGAAATGGACTTTCGGCAATGGCTAATATAATCGTCCTCCCCTTCACGTCACAGTGAGATAAAACACACATCTATGAAAACATGTGATCACAGAGGTTAAACCCAGAAGCACATTAAGGAGATCCTGAATGCCACTGCTTGCATAAAAGTAATCAATCACATGCAGACTTAGCTGCTGGATTCTCACCGCTCTGTTTAGACACATCCATTTGGGTTTTTGAGGCTTTTAGGAAATGTTGCTCGCTAAGAGTGCAGTTTTGAAATAGCTGCGGATTTGATTACATACCAAGATTGTTCTAAGTTTTTTTTTTCCACATACCACATTTATCACTTCTTTTTTTTTATCCCAAATGCACCATTTTGGTTCAATCAAAATGGTACCTGATGGAGATTACAAATAAAAATCACCTCATTTTGCATTTTGAGATCTGAGAACAGGTGGGTTCTACTGCCTTTTCTAGAGTAATAAATGGCAACATATATAAGAATAGCTAGAATAAAGAGCTTTTAGAATATGAAACCAGTTTTTTAAGAATAGCCCACAGTGACCCACATGAGTTCCAAGCAGGTGCAGAGGAGAGCTCTCTGAGTAGATGACAACCGTGATGAAAAACGTAGAGGGGAAGTCGTATTTAGTGAGAGGTCATTCCATCTGATGACTAATATTAGAAAATATAATGAGTGTCTGTCTGCTTGCGTATTTATATATCATATTCTGGCTTCTTTATTATTAGAGCTTGGACATTTACAGGCAGCATATGTGAATGTTTCTGTCATCTTTTCAAACTATGTATGCTCACCTTGCTGAACGGTAAAACTATTTTATTTGGTGGGACTAAACTATAAAGGGCATTTACAGGTTGATTATATTCATTGCTTTAAAAGGATAAAAAAAATAATATTTCTGCAAGTATGTGTAAAATCTTCACCGTAAACATATAAGCTAGGTTGGTGCAAATGTACACATGTATTTTAGTCTAGAAGAAAATCAAACATCTTTTCATGGATGTGAAGATTCTCACAGCGAGATTCTGCCAGTCAGGAGATTGTCAGCTTTCTTTTCACTTTGTGTTAAGCATCCCGTTTCGAGTGATATCTCTTTAAAAATGCTTATTATTAAAGAGACCCTGGGGAAGTTTTAATCGTTAGCTATGATTCCTCAAATCTGACGAATGAGAGAACTGGTCTTTCTCTTCTTAGGC
The DNA here is from genome assembly GCA_903067075.1 of Micropoecilia bifurca. Classification (NCBI taxonomy): domain Eukaryota; kingdom Metazoa; phylum Chordata; class Actinopteri; order Cyprinodontiformes; family Poeciliidae; genus Micropoecilia; species Micropoecilia bifurca. Next base: position 1,387 of record CAEGAF010016257.1, read on the forward strand.
TTTATGACCCTTTTAATGCAACTAAGATATATGAAATATGAAAGAATCATTGGTTATAGTTTTATTGATGAAGATTTTTACTTACATTTACATAACAGCTGCCCTGATAAAAGTTCAGGGTCGCATAATGAAAAGATGCTTTAAGATAAACAACCTTCTTTTTCTTATTTTTGTTGACATGTACATATCCAGTAAACGGTAATTATTACACAAAATATATATACATAATGCATGCCAATGCAACATCAGCCAATCAGACCATGTTCTTATTTGTTTTATGTTTTGGTAGTATATTAGTTTGTGCTATTTTTTTTATTTTTACTTTGAAGTTTTACTGAGTGTTACTAGCTTAGTTAGTTTGTTGCTTAAAGTATTTTAACTGGAAGGTTTAATTATTTTGTTATAGGGTTTTGGAGGTTTTTTTGGAGAGAAGTTGTTCATGTTTATGTAGTATGTGTGCAAACCTTTCTGTTCAGATATGTTAGTGATGAATTTAAATCTTTCATCTGTTGTTATTTAATATCTTAAGCCATTCCAGACAGTTATTCATAGGCCTTAAGTGAGATTTACCTCAAACAATTGAGGTAAGATTAAAGATAACCAGAGACTGCTATTTGTCTACTTGAGTGTCTTTTATGCTTGAACATAAAATTAAATCTGCCAAAATGTCCCATCACCTTAGCTAAAACACTTTTAGGTTTACAATTAATTTCAAAAGAACTATATCACTCTGCACAGTCAGTTTTGAACATTTTTTTTGCAAAAGTGCATTTTACTCACCAGGATATTTGAACTGCCTGAGATGCTAGGCTAACGTTAGCCTGTGTCCTCTCACACTTGTCAATAATTTGGCACATAACTAGTTTTGTTAAGAGTTCCCAGTTAGTTGAACATGGTGAAAACTAAGAGTTGTTCTCCTATTTTATAAGCTATTGCCTTGAAACTCATAAATATTAGCATCTAGTCTCAAAGCTGCATTTTCTGACATGGCTGCTGGATGAGCTTCAAACGAGCATGCCCTAAAAATAAGTTGAGTGGGTTGACTTGCCCTCTGGTGCAAAATGACTGGTTCCATTGCGTCTGGTGAGGTTTATTAGACACATTTAAAAGACAATTATATATATAAGGCTACATTGTCGAATTATCATCATTTGCTATCATTTCATTTTATGAGTTTGATAGAAACCTGTGACGTATTATGACTTCTATGCTTTGTGAAGCTTGAGCAGACTTGGAGACACTCTCCATGTTCTGTGTCTGCAAAATAACTTGCAGGTTTCACTAGGTGTGGTTGTTGGTGCAGCTGTTAGTAAGCAATTGAGGTGGTGTGCAGCAAATAATGTGTGATTCTATAGTTTATATTTAGAGACAGTTAAGGAAGATAAGACTGCTTATCTTGGCTGTGTGGTGAAGTTTGTGCACAGCGCACACAAGCATCAAAGAGGTTCAGCCTCTATGAGCAACATGTTGGAAATTTAGGCTGAAGCAAAAGCAACCAAACCAAATGATTAATAGATATGGAGTTACTAAATCTCTGGAAATATTTCCTGTGATATCTTAGAAAAGAATCAGACTTGATTGATCCTTTGATCCTTTTGATGTTTCGCAGAGGAGAACAAGTTCTCAGGTTCAACCTCTTGTCCAAGTTTCTGCCCCTGTAGCATTCATCACAGAGCCGGGGCTAGCACGCTAACCGAAACCACATTAAAGCAATTAGAAGCCTTATCAGAAATACCATGCTTAATGAGCAAACCAACAAAAACCCAACGCAAAAAGGCTGAAAGCTAACATTGTGAAGTGAACCCTGTCCTCGCTATCTGTCAGCCTATCTGTTTCTGAACTTCAGCCAAGCTCAATACAAAACTCTGAGATGAGGACACAAGACCAGACACAGGCGCACTTTTCCCACTCACGGGCACATGGAAATGCAATACACACAAGTTGAGTGCCGTTTTGGCATTCCTGGGCTGCTCTCTGAGTGATGTCCTGGGGGATGTGGAGAGTCAGAGCGTGGCCTGAGCTCCTTCGCTGCTCCTTTGTTTACACTGATGGTTTCCAGATGCGAGCCGGTGACTGGAGCTCAGCAGAACTCTGGGGAGCGGCCCAGCAGTTCAGAGGCAACTTGGACTCAGGCAGCTCTATCGTGAGCGCTTGAAAAACAAACCGAGGCTCATTTAATGACTCTGCAATTGTTTCCAAAGGGTGAGAGGGTTTTGTGGGGGGAGCGGGGGGAGAGGTGGAACAGTATATGGTTTGGTTTGTCCTCATTAACATCAGCGTCACGTGCGACTGCCAGTGACGTCAGGGGCGATTAAAGGTAATTATTAGTTGCAAAATGTAGACCTGCATTAATTTCATCTGACTGTAATTAACATACTTTGTTTCCAATCTGATTGCATGTTTCTTTTAAAGAGATACTAGCCAACCCTTTGTTCTGAAGCTGATTGCAAAGGAAAATTCTGCACCCTATAATTTACCCCAACTTGTTTTTCCTGTTACTTTAAGTACATTATCTGTCTTCTCTCTGCACCCTCTCCTTCAGATGAGATTATTTTCACGAACAGAGGTGCATTGTGCTTGATTCAGGCCGAACGTATCCCTCAATCGGCGCACCTGTTCCTCCCATCACTCTCAGCCTCAGCCACTTTTCCTTACAGGCATTATAAAGAGACAGCTGCACCAGCAAAGGAGCTGACCAGAGGGAGGGAAGGAGGTGAGAAAGACTTCAGGGAAAAAGAGGGGAGGGGAGAGAGAGAAAGAGAGAGAGAGACGAATGACCAGAAAACAGTGGCTGTATTTAGAGCTTGTAGTGCATGGTGGGATTGATAAACAGTTCCCATAATGCACCTGGCTGAGGTTCTGGCATGAAGCTGCAGCTGTTTACCCCAGTGGCGGAAACAAGCAATAAAAAATGCGTGTCCTGTGCGCAGTGGGACACAGCTGAGGTGGTGACAGTCCCATTCTTTTGAGGTGCTTGACGTTTGACCATCTGCACGCCCCCACTTGGTCCAGAGTTCTGGCCGACAGGCGCCCTCACATCATTTTTTTTTTTTTCCTGTCATCTCTGTTATGTCAGACAACACATTAAACGTGATGGTTCCACAAACTACGTTTTCCTGTTTTCACAGTGACAGGTATACATATTTCTTCCACATGTGAGTTGCCTTCATGTGGTCTACAAGACTGGTTTGCCCTAAATGACCCAACAAAATGTTCCTGCTTTTAACTTTGTGGTCTGTAAAACAGCCTCAGACATTCTCTTTGAATGGTTGACACAGTCTCAGTTTTCACAAAACCTTATACTGTGCGAATAATTTAACACGTCGAACAAAATCACATCGCGGAGTGGAGTTTATGCCGCATCGTTAACTTGACTTAAGCATTAACAAATGGAAAAAAACTGAGATTGTAATTAATTAATTAATTACAGAGGCTTAGTGGAATGTACAGCAGTGTGAAGCTTAGAGTTGCCTTTTTATATCTCTTAGCTCACGTCACGTTGTCAGACAGATTCTAGTTTTGGTATTTCTATTAAATGAAGCCAAACACAGCTGTCCAAAGAATGTGGTTCGCTACAGTTCATTTATGATTGAATATGTGGGAGACCTTTTCCACTTGCATGCTGGTTTAGATTGCTTGTTGCCTTTAATAAACAAAGTAATTCGAAAACAGTTGTTTGTATTTAATCAAAAATTGCTCAATAATTTGAAAAGGTGTGGCTAAAAACAAAGACAGACTAAATCTCTAGAGCTCCATATTCAGATATTGTTAATATCTAGCATGGCGGACAAAGTCACCAAGTAGATAACGAAGCACAGACCAGGTGCAAAACTGGTGTGCAACTCTTGACTGAGAAAAATTAAAACAGGTAATAGGCTCACTGTATCAGCTAAGCTGCAGTTCTTCTAAGGGACTGAGCCATCTGTTCTGTCATTGATTACAAGTGCAAATGTTTGCACTGAAAAAAGGTCACATAGGTGAGGAGATTTGGCGTGAAAACCACAAGACTGCTTCAAAACAAGGTAACATACTAATGTTTACTCAGACTACCCTAATGAGAAGAACAGGCTCAGCCTTACCTAAACTTTCCTTTAGGTCAGACGCCAACTAACTAAACATTCTTCATCTTTAAAAAAAATAGTATGACATGTCACTCTCACACTTCCCTCTCAAATACCCGTAAAGCGCATTCTGAAAATTAATAGTAAACTCTGGTCCTCATCCAGCCTCATTTGTCACCAATCGAGTTGTTTTAGGCTTTTTAAACGATGGTCTTGCAGCCGTTTCCTAACCTGTGAAGATCGACGCGTGCCTGTCTTACTTAAAGACATCTGCTCTTGTCTGTCTTTTTTTCCCCAACAGTAACTAGAAATGGTTGTTTATTTATCAAATGCATTAAAAATAGTTCTGCTATGTTTGTTATATATCGGGGTGACTTTGTACTGCAATAAAAATATACATTTACAGATTAGATCATTTTTATAGATGCCCTAGTTGCTTTATAAACGACTTCACTCAATTGTTTTACTCGTATATGCTGAATGAGATTAGACATTTGCACAAAAAGTTTTGTAGAATTTTTCTCCTCATACTTTTTTTGTGGCCTGACCTTGGGTAGTCATCACTGTCAAAGATGCACGTGTTGTCCAATATATTTTGAGAAAGTATGAAATCTTGTCCGCAACCTTGAAAGCAGCAACCTCGGTGATGATTCCTGTTGGGTTTGACTTGGACAAGGGTTTTAACGTTAAACCAAGGCTAGCCTGTCCTGCAGACAGAGGATTATGGTTTCAGGTTTTGGGGAGGTGTCTGCAGTCTGGGGTCTGTCCGCTGGTCATTACTCGTATTGATATACGAGATCAGCTTTGACTTTGACACCACCTTTCAGCCTCAGACAGTGGTAAGGGTTGCATTTTTGTCCGTGGTCGGTGATAGAAATATGCTTAAAATGTTCACTGAAAGAAAGCTTTTACATGGGCTTTGTGGCAAAACTATGTCAGAACTGGAATTTTATGATTAAATGTCTGAACTGCATGCCTTTTTAATCAATTTCACCCTATTAGCTGGGTGTCGTCTTGCCTGGAATAACTAATTCAGCAGTGTACAAAGAATTGGTGCTCGTGCCTTGAATTCCTGATATCACTCTATTTGTGCATGTCTGACACATGTACGGTCCCTCCTGAAGATTGCTTTTTTCTCGCTGCATTCCTTCACATAATGGGTCAGTCCAGTGTCGTTGAGGCCAGAACTTCAGTGGTATGTTAACACTGTTTCATCCCCCCACCTCTCTGTTTCTGTGTCTCTGAAATGTAAGGTCTAATTGAAAGCAGAGCAGCAATTTTACGACAGCTCTCAGTGTTCTGCCCCTATGGAGGCCATCTGCTTTGGATTTGGATTTCCTCCTCCTCCTCCTCCTCTTTTCTCTGTTTCACCTTCCTTCCCCCCCGCCCCCCTCTCAAAAATTAAAGGCTGATTGGAAGGTCTTTCTATAGTTGCTTGTTGAATTTGTCCGCTTTCCTTTTCAATCACTCTGCAGGTTTTTAAGTCTGTTCATCAAATCCTAAAGAAGTTTCTCTCGCTAGAGTGTCTGCTCCTTCTCTCCCATTTTTTTTTGTTTCAGTGTTTCAAGTTCAGCGCTGTTTATTCTATTTAATGCAGTCTGCAAGCTCATTAATCCTGCGATACGAGCCAAGGAACGACTTGTGTACTCCTGTGGGGAGTGGGGTGAAACAGAGTAGGAGTACTGCCGGAAACTGTGCGCTGAGACTTTCCAGTCGGGCCCTCGAGAGTGTATAAAAACCCGTGGATGTGGGATCTGCTCGGTTTGCTTGTGTCCACTCTAAAGGACTGGGAAGCAGTATTCGGTGTGTGGCCACTCTCGTCTGGACGCCCCCTCTGTGAGTGCGTGCATCGCATATGCGTAAATGCCTCAATTAACATCTCGCTGACCCAAAGTGTAAATGCATTTGTGTGCGGATACGGATACGAGGACGTGTTTCTTTTCTGAGCACTCTGTCCTCTACACACTCTCTGACCCTTATCTTACTTCAGCTCACAGGCCTTCAGCCTCGGGACTTAAACAAACACCAAGCACTGTTTAAAAAAAAAAAAAAAATGCAGTGACAAACTCCACTTGCTGCCTTTTGGCACAGAAGTCAACAGCTGTTTTGCAATGTTTTCCTGGTTGACAGACAACTAAAACGCTCCAAATTGCTGAAATATGTCCATTTAGGTTTTACTCTAAGCTTTTTATTGAGTAGTCGAAAAGGAAAATATGCACAGAAAAAAAAAAAGACTTCCCATGCAGTCTCATCCCCCATAGCGCTGTGTGGTGTGATGACGCAGTTTGATCCTCCTACTCACCGTGCTGAGTGCATTGTGTACAGTTAATAAATTCAGCTTTTCTGGAAATCAACTCCGACTAAAACATTTACAGTGGAGACTTTTAATCTGCTTTTCACCGCATAAGTAAAAACAGAATGACAAAAGTCTCTATATGTATAAACAAACCTATCCGTTTTCCTCTGCTCTCCCCGTTTGTGCCGGCTGTTATGACACGGCCGTCCAGATGTTGTGGCATCCTTTCCCACGTGTTTTGTGGGGGTCTGGTGGATTGCACAGCACCAACCGGGCCTGCAAAGTTGGTGACTTCAGCTCCAAAACTCGCTGCTTTAGCCTGAGACCTCCATGACAGCCAGAGTGTTGCAATGGCCCCATAACAGCTGACCACAGTTTGAGTGCAATGCCGAGATTTACAACTCCAAGTGTCCAAACGAGCTCCGTGGTGATTTGCAACTATGCAAAGCCAAATTTGCACAGGGAATGTACATAAAAGTGGATCATTTTAAAAATGAAATATAATAAAAATGATTAACACACTTTTCTACGAGAGGATTTAACTGAACAACATTCCTGAAACTTCATGGAGGATATTAATAGAAATTCCTAATTTAATTGCTTAGTGGTTGATTTTGATTTGAACTCGGTAGTTTAGTGTTTTGGTAAACTAAGAAGATAAATGTTTATAAAATACTAACACCCACAGTTGAAACCAGAGTTTTACATACACTGAATAATTTTTTTTAATCACTGTCTGAAGTTAATACAAAACATTTCTTGTTTTAGCTTAGATAGAATTACCAAAATTATTTCTATGCACTAAAAGCCAGAAAACAGTGAATATATTTTAGAATATTTTTTGTAACCCCGCCTCTCGCCTGGAATGTTAGCTGGAAATCGGCACCAGCAACCTCCCGACCCCACTAAGGGACAAGGGTGTGTAGAAAATGGATGGGTGGAATATTTTTTGTAACTTTTCTCAGTGTCAGAAGTTTACATTCCTTTATTCAGTATCAGGAATAACTTGTATTTCAAAATGTATGTCTTTGGTTATATAAATAGAAGAAGTTTGGGTTTCCTTCCACAAACGTCTGATAAACTTCTTTTTACTGGTGAGCAATTGTGAAGTGGAAGGAAAACTGTACTTTGTTTCACATTAGAGTTAAATGGAGAAACTCCTGTGGATGTAATTTAAGACCACATTTCCGTCTTGCTTGATATGATGGGAAGGTCAAAAGTATCAGCCAAGATATCAGGAAGAGAACCAGCTGCACAAATCTCGTTCTTTCTTATGAACAATTCATCAATGCTTTAAGGTTCTGTTCAAAGAATTTCATAGAAGCTCAGAAAGAAGATGGATTCTGTGTCCTAGAGATTAATGTGTTTTGGTAAAATATTTGCAAATTGACTCCAGAACAAATCCAAAGAACTTGTGAAGATGCTGGTTCTTCACAAGGACGAATCAGACTTGTGCAGCTGCACAATCCTCTTCCTTATATCTTGGCTGATTCTTTTGACCTTCTCATTGTGCCAAATAAGACATTGATGTCTTTCAGGTGTGGCCTTAAATTACATCCACAGGTGTGACTCCAATGAACTCAAGTGTGTCAATTAACATGTCAGACGTTTGTGGAAGAAAGTCCAGAAAGTTTAACCCAATTAATATACTTAAAAAAACAGTTATCCCTGATATGTCGGAGTTTGAATTCAAGAAAAGCTACAAAAAAAATCTAAATATTTTCTTGCTGTTTTCTGACATTTAGCAAATAGAAATAACTTTAGTAATTCTAACTAAGCTAAAACAGGAAACATTTGTTTGTCTGAATTTCCAACAGTCATAAAAAAACATGTATATGTGTCTTTTATTCAGTGTATGTAAAAATCTGGTTTTAATTGTAATTTCATTTCATTTTTGAAGAATGAAAATATTCTATTAATGGTTCAGGCCATTTTCAACCTTGCCAAATTTGGCCCGAGTGACCAAATTTGGCTGGAGTAGATTATGAGTAGATTGTGGAAAGAATACTGAAATTATTAGCTGTCCGCGCATGCGAATAAATTATTCTGTGTACAAAAAGTTTCCAATGAAAGTACTGTACATAGTGAACCATGTTATGTTCTGTGTCAAATATCTTACTCATTAAAAGTCAGGATATGTACATCATGATCAGAGGTTTGAAAATGTAACATCCATCTTTTTCCTACAACACAGCTTGGTTGTCCAGAGAGGTCTGAGGTAATCTGAAAGTCTTAAAGCAAAGGCAGATTGCGATGTGCAGCCAGAGGCCAAAGGCCAGATCCTGGAAACTAGCTTTGAGCAAAATAAGGAATGGTCATGAGGTGAATGAGTTCTGTTTCTGTTCTGCTCATGCTTGGCTGCAAAATCAGAGATTTTAGCTTCCACATCAGGACAAACAGCTCTGGCTGGAATTACCCTCTGCGTTTAGGTTTCTAAAGGAATATCAAGGGTTAAGAATATACCCTCTGGCTATTAAATCTCAGTGCTCCCATACATCTCCATAGTGTTTACATCACTGTATTTAGGCTTTTACAAATGAGAATGTCAGCTGGTTTATACTTGGACCATATAGTAGATGGATAATTTGCAGGCAAAGTTTCTAGCCAAACGTTCTCATAGCACTGATTGCATCAAGCGAGCAACACCAGGCAGAGTGAATGTGAACCGCTGTGGATAAGGCCAGCAGGACTCAGATTTTCCAGGCTGCATGCGTTCTCAGTTGAAGATGCAACACTGACAGTTGGGGCTTGAGGTCATGGTCCCATAGAGCCAGATGGAAGCCCAGCCCTGCATACTTACTCTGGACCTGCTAGTGCTGATGCAAAGTGCTGACGTCTGTTTGGAAAGCACCAGATGCCGCTGATTTAAGTTTCTATTACTCACACTCAGGCTGGGACTCGCATGGAGCGATGGCCAGGAATACGGTGCCTTGCATAAGTGTTCTTAGGCCTTGAACGTTTTCACATCTCTTTACTTGTGAGAGGTTGTGAAGTGGAAGGAAAACTGTACTTGGTTTCAGCTTTTTTGATGAATTGATCAAGCAAACCAAATCATCTTAAAATACCAATGTTTAATTGTCTACCTGATCTGACTGGGTAGAAAAGGAGATCAATGTAAAGTTTGTCATTCCCAAGGGTAATTTGCTTAGAAAAATACAAATATCATTGGTAGGATTACAAATAACCACAACCTTCACAATACAACCAGGAAACGGACATATGCTTCTTAGTTTGGGCCCATCAAACGGGAACACACTAACGGGAACAAATGAACATTTATACCTTTTTGCATTGCGCTATATTACCACATATCTGCAAGCTGATGGCATCAACCTGTAGTTGATGCGGCAAAGAGAGTGGTTTAGGTCAGCAAGGGGAACTTTGGCCTTTCTTGAAATTATTTTGATGCACATTTCCACAGTACTGTTTGAGCTGTGCTTATTTTTTCACCAACAAATAAAAAAGTAGTTTGTAGATTTGCAAATCAGGTCAAGACAAAGACTGCAACTGTAAGCTGTGGTGCTATAAGGAATTAAATCAAGGGGATGAGTAAAGATGCATACTTACAGATTTTTAAAAAATGTGTTGAGAATCATATATCATTGTCCTTCGCTTATCAATTGTGTGCTATAAAATTATGAAACGAAGGTTGCGGTTCTAATGTGAAGAAAAATATGAGAAAGCTCAGGTAGTTCACATTCGCAAGGCACTGCTCTGACTGTCACCTTTCTTGTTCCCATCCTCCCCTCACCATCCACATCCAAGATGTCCAAAAGTGATCTCGCATGGAGTCAGGAGTGTCAAGATAGTTTAGATTTCACATAAAGGCCAAAGAGCTTCTTGACCTTTTGGAAAGCTGCCATCAGCTGCATGCATGCTATGCATCAAGATTTCTTCTTTTTCCCCCCCCTCTGCCACATCTGATATCACTCCGTGCAAAAAAAAAAAAGACATGTTGAAAATTTCCCTTGATTCCACTTATCTGACAGAGATCTGGAGCCGAGCAGAGATTTCAGATTGATAATGACACGCTCTAACAAACCAACAGATACATTTACATTCGGGTTTATTTTGGCAGCCTGTGATTTATGCTGTTGAGGTCATCTGTGGTGTATGTTTGCGACAATCTTCTATATGGGGGAAAAAAATAGTCTCTTTACCAAAATGTTATTATAATGGCCCAAATACAGCTGCCAACATGAAGTCATGGGGCGGCGCCTTTTGACAATATCGTCCTCGGGGCCATGCTTTTTTTTTTTTTCATGGCCGACTGACTGTTCGCAATCATCTCCCTGTTGAGAATCAGAGGAATAATTTAACACAGCTGTAATGGAAGCAAACGTCATTTATATGACTGCATATCGAGCCAAAACCGTGTGTAGGAGTGTTCTGCGTGTGATGAAGTTTGATATATGAGTGCAACAAAGATGGAAACACCCAGTTGTTACCCGTGTGCTACAGAAGTGTGTTTTAAAAGGTCCATCTGCAGGAAAACAACAACTTTGGGTTGTTGCTTTTTTGTTGTTGTTGTTGTTGTTGTTTTATCACATCAAGGATCTAAAGCCGAATGAAATTCTTATTTTTCTCCTGTGACAGGCCAGACCCAAGGGGGAAGGACTGACACCTTACCAAGGGAAGAAAAGATGTTTCGGCGAGTACAAGTGCCCCAAGTGTAAGAGGAAGTGGATGAGTGGCAACTCCTGGGCCAACATGGGACAGGAATGCATCAAATGCCACATCAACGTCTATCCACACAAACAGGTACATCAGCCAACGTATCGTGACTTGATCAGAGTGCGAAAATGTTGCACACGGAGTCTGGCTCATTTCAGCTGAAGTTAACTGAATTCAGACTCTGGTTCAAAGATTTCCCAGATGGCCTCGCTCACGGGAAATAAAAACCTCTTTATCTACACTGATGTACAAACATTGAATAAACAAATTACATTTCCTGACAAACAGGTACAATGTTTAGATAAATAAATGTTTAGAATTAGGCAGTTAATCTGCTCAAGACTCAAAGAAAAACGCATTTATCAATGCCTCACTTAGAAATTTCTGCCACTAAGGAAGTGGCAAAAAGTCTTTTCTTGTTCAGGAAGATAACACGAATTCATATTAGCCATAACGTTTTTTTTTTTTGTTTTTTTTCCCCAAACCACACATGCTGCCATTAACATGCTGCACAAACAGTGTTTTGCTTTCTGTCCAAAAAGGTTTTCTCAAAGCTTATTTTGGTGCAGAGGCGAAGAAAGAGTCCACAGTTTTCCAGCTGGAGATATATTTATCCCAAACACTTCATCTTTTAATATTTATGCTTCTCCACATTCCTGCAATTCCACTTCCAGAAATAAAATTAGGCTGACTGCTAGAGGCCCAGCTCTCTGTTAACCTTTGCAAAAACAGAAGCTGGAAATAAAAGATTTCCCCCCATGTGTCACAAGTGAAACAACTGAAAGCAAAGCTTCAATTTGGTTTTAATTAAAATTCAGCTTTGTGAAAGGCTTCCTTATCCAATCCCTAAGAATATTGACCAAACTAACTTCATTCTTCTTTTTTAATCAATAAACTTTTAATTGTTATTTTGATTTGAACTGTATCTGGAAGCCATGCCAGGAATTTTCAACTTTATCTGATTGGGAGTCAACTTTTTTGTATTCAAAATAAGGAACAGTGTTATTATTTTCCAGGCACATGGTGCCATTTTATAGCCTTTTGTATATGAACTGTATAACGTTCTTAGGGGTGTTGAAGTGAGACGTAGTTTGTATGATGAGCTCAGCAGCCTCTCAATTCCAATTTGCTAGTTACTGCTGCTACTAGTCTGGAGGAACTGTGAGGTGGAGGCTCTGCTGGAGACTGCAGCTTCAAGAAGGACTTTTGTGGAAATAGGTGGTGCTTTGTGAGAGCAAACGTTCAGGTATCTACTTTAGGATAGCGGCATTTGAAGTGAACAAAAAGCTCAACAACTAAATACCTAAAAAGTTGCCATTTTAAACTATTTTTCTTTTGCATTTTAGTGATTGATGGCCTGAATGAAACACAGACATGTTCCAGATCCTAGAAAACACATAACCTGTGTCTTCTAACAGAGTGCTGACATTTCTACATCACATTTTCTCCCTGATAGACAGAATATGAGAGCTCAAAAATCTAAACTAAATCAACTTTTTGATATTCAGTCAGCTGCTGTGGCCTTTTATTTTGACATCAAACAGAACCACTCCTGGATTGGGATTATGTATCAGTGGCCTTACCCTGATATCTGATCTAAGAAAAACACCAGATTGGATCAGAAAAGTCCCAACTCTAATATTTTCTCACTTCGTCGAATCTTGATTTCACGGCATCCCACTGTTATATCACACACAACTAGTTCTCAACAGGACAATAGTTGCAACGCCCTCAGTCTGAATGAGTCTCTTGCTCCACTGCAGTTCAACAGGGGAAAGAGCGTCCACCATGGTTCCCTGAAACCACTGTGGGAGCACCATAAAATCTCCATTAGATTTTCCAGTTTTGCTTTGGGACTTAACGTCTTTGACTCAGCAGTAGTAAAGCCCCAGATCTTGCTGGAAGAGTCATTAGTGGAAGTCTGAAGTATCTCTTTGTAATGATCCATGCTAACTGGGTTTCCTTTAGTTAAAGCAGTTGGAATAAATAAGTGTTTTGAGGTGGGGAGAAAAAAAATAATCCAGAGAAGAAAAGGAATAAATGAGAGGGGAAAATTTCCAGATGGGTTGTTAAAATCACCTCCAAACGTCCTCGCTCTGAAACGTTTCCTTTGTAGCTGATAATGATTCCAAGAAACCTGATGCTATTATTTACAAACAGTCCATCATAATCAGATGAAAATTTCCCTGTTTTCTGGCACAGCTAACGCATGCTGAGGCTTTACGCATCTCTGAGCCGACTGTGCTCAGTCCAAACCTGTTTTATGAAGAACTAACATGTGATGTGCATCAGGCCAAACATGCTGCTGATAAAACTGTGTAGTAACTAACAGCTTTACTTGATTTAAATGTGCATAATCAATTCAGTTCTATGAGTCTCCATAAATCATTTTGAAATTTGATTTCCCCCGCTTCTAAGTGAAGGATTTCTATCACAAACGGGGGATGTAGTTCTGATTGACATCAAAATGTTTACGCCTCAGATAAAATGGAGAGATTATAAGAAGAAGAAACTTTGTGAACAGGATTTTATGTAAATGTTTACCACCGGAGAGGCTGCGCCTGTCGATTTAGGGAAGGAGTTAACGTGTGGGACTATTCAGCCAATCAGAGTCTGGGCTCTGGTATCGACGTGTAAGTATTCCACCAGAACTGGGAATAACACGTTAGGGCATAAAAACATTCAGATTTGCACCATCTGTTGGCAATACGAGGATATGACTATATTAGGTTCTGGCAAACGATCTGGTGGAAAGCACTTCCTTTCAGGTCACGGGTCAAAACCAAAGTGTCTTAATTAGCCTGACTCACTATTTCTTTTGTTTGTGTCTCCAGCGACCTTTGGAGAAGCCGGACGGCCTGGATGTGTCTGACCAGAGTAAAGAGCACCCACAACACCTGTGTGAGAAATGTAAAGTCCTGGGCTACTACTGCCGCCGCGTGCAATAATCATCTCTACACAGAGGGAAAGAACTTTCCCATTATAACTCATGTTATCTGCCTATTGACAAGCAGGGCTTCCCCTCTTATCCGCTCTGCTTCCAGACGGTAGCGCTAGTTCTCTTTTTTTATTTGACACCTTCCTTCTGTAAGATCAAGATCATTCATCTTGCACGCAAATTGTAAAACCATGTACTAGAAACCGCATTACTCCAAATGTATATTTAACTCCAGTAAATTAACGTGTCGATGAATTAGCACCAAGCATGTATCGTATTGGTGTCACTGACGATATGTTTAGTGTCAATACCTCACCGTGGGGTTCGTTGGCTTTGTGTTTACAGAGATCTGCTTTCCTTTTTCCTACCAAGTGAAGTATGCGATGTGGTGAACATTTTAGTCCAGGGGCTTCTAGCGATGGTAAAACAGAAAAAGAAGGCCTTCGACCTTTCGTTTTCGGGGTCAGCAGCACATCTTACTAACTGTGAATTAACTGAGGGATAAAGTGCCATACATCCCGCGCTTACATTTCACATATTTATTTCCTTTTTCTTCTAGTGTGCAATTTGAATTTTAACTGGGACATATGGAATATTTTTTTTTCTGTTTGTGTATCACATTGTGTTACTGCGTCCATGTGTATTTAGGAACTACTGTAGGTTCAGTCGTATAGCGTCGCTCCTCAGATGGATTTTTGAAAACGTTGACCGAAGCGGTTTCACCGAACCCCTCTGGAGATTTTTCTTAGCTTTGCAAATTTGGAGACAGCTGTATTGAGCAGCAGCAGATGTTGGACAGATTACTGTAGCTTCAAATCAAAAGAAGAGTCAATCTATAGGACAAGTTTCTCTCTGAATATGATCTTGTTAAACAGTATTCTTTATAGCAATGAAGTTCTTGCCATGCTTTGAATTGGATTAGTATATAATTTACATATAATATATATATATAAAAATATATATATATATATATATATATATATATGTATATATTACTAGATATATATATAACTTAGAAGTTAAACTGTCACACTAGCATTTGACAAGCCAGTAAATTAATTGAAATGGATTGTAGTTATATCTTGTAGATATTTTCAAAGCCTTGACCATCGTGTCCAGTAGCTAACTGCTGAGTAGGGAGGCTATGCAGGAAGGCTAACGGTATGGCTCAGGGTATTTGAAGAGAGGTTTTGTTTAAAAGTTATGTGACGGTTGTTTGCGTTTTTATTTTTGCATAAATCCAAATGAGCTGAATCCATAGGCTGAAGCTAACCGCTAGTCTGAGAGGAAAAATGGCTGGTATGAACCTTTAAAGTGCTATCTCCTGTACAGTGGGGGTTATCTGCACAGGAAATGGAGGTATGAGGCAGTGCACCACCAATGATCTTCCTGTGTGATTCAGGTACTGAAAATGGCATGTAGGGGGTTTCTTGCCAGGCTAACTTTGTGATAAACAAAAAAAATAAATAAATATTGGTGTAAAAAGGAAAATATTACAGCTGTTTAAATGAATGCAATTTTATGTATTTTTGCACTGCCTTACTTTTCTGTCAGGTAAATTACACTTGGCAAAAAATTTGGTTAATTAATACTGCGCCAATTCACAAGAAATGTCTCCAGGCAATTTACAAAAATTTTTTCAGTTCAGTCACACATACATTCCAATTGATCCTAGTTATCGAACAGCACATTAAGCTCAGCTTATTATTCAGTGTGATGTCAAAAGAGGAAACCCAGCATCTAGTCTTTGACTTGCAGCCTGGACTTTACAGTAATCCGAGCAATCATGTTGCAACAGGGGAGAATGGCCCTTTAATAATAGCAGGAGAGGGAGGTCGATTAGTTGATGGAAGCATTATCTCAGCCGACACCTTCCTCCAGGAAGGTACTACAGCCGAAGCAAAACCAGACAGAAACCGAAATGGACTAGATGTAGCTTCTATGGAGAAAAAAAACAACAAAGCAACTAAAAAACTAACACTTGAAATGTGAGCAAATAATAGAAATTATAGAGTGGAAGAAAGTGAGAAAGTGCAGCATGATTATATACAGGAAGGTTATTGGTGCTCTGTCTCCTACTCCTATTATTTTCCTAATATTAAAAGTAATAACTGACTTTTGTGTAAAAGCAACCCAATTCAAACAATTTAAGTGTTTACAGGTTCATTAAGTAGTGCCTGCTTACACTAAAGGTTTTGGGTCTGGGAGTGGGCAGGAGCTGGTTTCTGATATTTAATCTTCCTGAGGTTTCAAAGATACAGTTTCAGTACCAGAAAATGTTTCCATTATGCCATTCATTCAGTTTAAAGTTTTTATGTTGAGATCCAAAAGAGACTGCAGAAGTCATCATCGTCTTCTTGGACAGCATGGAGCAATAAGTGTCTTTTTGCTCCCCCTCCCCCACATGTTACTGTGGACTGCAAGATGAGTGTCTGAGTGAGTGTCCAAGAGTAAATTCATAAAGTCAAAAGGAAGTATAAGAACATAAAAACTACTACTAAATCTTGTGGGTGCTTTTTAGAGTTTTTAAGTCTATTAAAATAACTGTAAGCAAATGTAAAATATAAGATTATCATAGCAATAATTAGCAATATGTTAATTATTTTGTAGCAGTTAGAATAATTGTCGCTTTCTTGTTATAAATTAATTAGGCATGATATGTTTTTTTATATATATTTTTTGTTCATTTTTGAGTAAATACTGCGATACTCTAGTATTGTTACTCAAGCTTATCATACTGTGATAATCTAATACTGGCATGTGCCTTGTGTAGGATGGTAGCTGTTCGCTTTGGTCTTTGCTTTTCTTTTAGGAAGTTATCTACTGCTGGTAAGATGTTGGTTAATTATAACTTTTTAACAGAACCTCACTTTGAAAATCCTGACGTAGCCGTTTTAAGCTCAGAATAAGTGCAGAGATTATTTCTAAGTGGAGGAACTGAATTTGAACTCTGGCTTGCGAAAGGCAAAGCTGATAATTGTTATGTATACTGAAAGTGATGCAACACAGTCGGTTTTTCAGTGCCTTCTATCATAAGCTTTGTGACGTCAGGGGGTATCATCAAAGTGTAGATCTGAAGAATTACAGAGGGACTTTTGTATTAGTTTCAAATGATTGGAATCTACCTTTCCAGGATTTTGTTCCATGCGAGTTGTGACCCCCACTTATATATGTACTGTATCTGAATGCCTTTTAAACGCTGGTTGAGTATATTTTTATACCGTAACATGTACGTGCCTTCAAAAGATTTCAAGAGTGAAGGGTAAGTGCCGTGGGCTCAGAGGTGGAACTGTGTATGTGCTAACTGTGATGTTCAGAAAGTCTGATGGAGGTTCAAGATGTGACAAAGGATGAGAAAAAGATTAAAGCCCCTCTATTAGCGGTTGAACTGGCATGGCGGGTGTTCGCTCCAGAGCAGTTTGCTGGACCAGCGTTTCCAGCTGGCAATAACAATCCCACTGTGGTCTGTTGTCATGGAATATCAACATAGATGTTATTTCTTTTTAGATCCTCACAACAGAACAAAATGCTTAAAAAACTTTGGACCTCACGCTTTGTTTTGTTTCTCCTAATCTGTTGTGGTTGCATTTATCCAGGAAAATATTGCTTTTGTCAAAAAAAAGCAACAAAAAAAAACCACATACACATTTACTTGCAGTATTTGGAGTCATACTGGTGTGTGGAAATGAAGCTAAATGCCAGCTTTTCAGTTAAAAGGGCACTCCAGGGATTTAGTCCACAAAGCTGAAAGGCTTAACACTAACAAAAGCAAATGTCTTATTCACTTTCAGTCTCTTGGAATAAACTCAAATTCTCACTAACTTGTTTTCCATATGGTCCCATAACATAATCTTTTATAAACTGCACTGCCTGTTAAAAGATGACATCACACCTGGCATTAACTTGTGTTTTTGGGATGATTAAATCACATATGCAGAGCTGAAAGTACATCAATTCATGCCTGGCATAAATGTGATGTAATCTGATTTTTCTGCTAAATTCAACTAGCTTAGAGGATATTTGTTTGCAAAGACCAGATGTTTTTTTTTTTAGCAGTTATAGACTTTAGTGCATTTTCATTTCTCATCTGCTCACAATGAAATGCTTATGCAAACAGTTGGCACCTAATTGTACCACAGAACTTGTTTCTTATTGAGTACTAAAGGCATCTGGCTATATGTCTACATAAAGACCACTTCTTATTGTGCCATTAACAGTAGGATCAGATTACATTTACAGGACAGGTGTAAAGATCCCTTGTGTTTGGATTTCTTGTGAACGCCATGTGGTGTCAATGGTCAAGACGCAAATATTAGAGATCTCCAACCTGTTGCTGATCATTTTGACCAATTCTGAGTTCTTTAAAGCTGTACAAAATAAAACAGGAACAGGACTTTCCGCAATCGAAATAGAATGCAATAAAACATCAAACTAAATGACGTTCTCCAAAACCAAAGTTAGAACACTGAAACTTAGGATTTCTAACTGTGATTGATTTCCAAAACAAAGCCAGCACTTTCAACTCCAGTACATTTCCTAACAGGGAAAACTGGATTCATCAATGGGGAAAAAAACCCCCAAAGGAACTTAGTTAAATATGTTTAAAAGTAGCATTCTGAAGGAGGAGACAACGTGTCTCTATAGAAACTTACTCCTTTCTGGAACCTTCTCATAGCTTCTGTGCTTTACTTTAGATCACCGTAGCAATACTGGAACAGCTGAGTCTTCTTTCCTCCGTTACAACTTCCACACTGAAGAGTGTTGTCAGTGTAAACGGTTGACTTAGCTATGACACATTCACTGATGTGAAAAATGATCAGGTGTACAGTTTTTTAGGGATAAAGTCTGTCCTGGTCTTGAGTTGTCTTCTTGATGCATTTCTGCTTTAAACTCAGAAGCCTTTTACTTGGCCTTTCCAGATTAAGTGAGATTATGTGTCATTAGGACGCTGCTGACGTCATTTTCTCAGTCTTGAAAAGGTGTTACTTTTTCAAAACCTGAGAATGGGCTAACTTTATTTATTAAACTGGCAGAGTGCCCCTTTAAACAGAAGATTTGGGATTTTTGTTTTTAATCTTTTGTCAGGCTCCTTACAGTTAATGGGAACAATCCATTTGTCTTACTGTTAATGTTCTCCTTTTGCTTTGTTCAGTAACACTAACTGGTTTGCCAGACTACATACCAATGATGCCTTATAAATTAACCTCATGAGTAACAGTGTTATTTGGTTCCACACAGAAACGGGACATAATGGTGCCATTATAAATGACATCTCTAGAATCAAATGACGGAAGACTTTAAAAACAGAGATTGAACTTGTAGACTATTTTGAATTTTCTAGTACATCATCAGATCAGAATTTGCTCTTTTGTTTTCTATGAATAAGATGTGTATTTTGGAAACATTGCTAGATGTTGAAATTTCTAAAGCAATCTGCAACTTATTTCCCTGACTAAGATGTTTTATGTATATATTTGATGGCCATGAGTTCCGATGTTTATCGATATATAGCTTTTTTTGTTTGTTTGTGTCTATAAAGAAGGGCCTATTGCTGAGAAATAATCAAAGCTGGGAAATCGTTTTTGTTTTTATTTTACACTCGTCTGGAGGAATATCCTGCAGAAATATTTATGGAAAGACTTTTTACAACACTTTTTGTATAGAATATGCAACAAAGTTTCACTAAGAAGGAAATATTGATGTCTTCATAGAATGTTATTAGAGAAAAAGCTGGTACATAATTAATACCCTTTCTCATGTATAAGCCATTGTATTTTCCACGTGGTAGCAGTGATAAATAACCCACATTGCTATGCGACTAACCCGCCTTAAAGCCGTATGTATTCTTTTTTGTAAACACTAATATGCAGATTCATTGTGTTAACATGCAGAGATGATATTTTTGTTGTTTTTTATCTAGTGATGGATATTCACCACTGTATAAGCACATTAAACTGTGAGATGTAGTTTGCTTAAAGCAGCGACGACAGGAAACTGTTAGGAAAAAAAAAACAATTGTTTGTAGATTAGGACGTACTATGCTTTTGTCAGGAAGGTGTGTTTGACAAAGAACTGTCCCGAGTTTGCATGTGCATGTGTTTGGATTTGGATGAAATATTACTTTGTGCAATTTACACTTATTTAAATCCTTTACAGTAGTTTTAACATTATCAGCAAGTTTAGTCCTGAAGTATTTCATTTAACAGAAGTGTAGCCTCTATGATTAACACATATTTACTGAATGTAATGTGTTAACACTTAAATGTGGTTGAGCTGGAATGTTCTGTTTTTCTCTGTGCTGTGTGTGTGTGTGTGTGTGTGTGTGTGTGTGTGTGTGTGTGTGTGTGTGTGTGTGTGTGTGTGTGTGTGTGTGTGT
>CAEGAF010016271.1:0-54589 GCA_903067075.1 Micropoecilia bifurca
TGTCCAGTAAAACTATTAATCTATAATCAATAGACAGGTCTATATAAAGATATAATCCATGTTTCTGTCTCATATTTATATGGCATTAAAAGGATCTGGAACTTTTGTTTTTCCACTGAAAGCTCTGGTTTGCACAATAAATGTCATATGGGTGAAATTTTATGGATGATACTCTGATGTCCCAAAAGGAAACTTTCTGAAAAGGAAGACTTATTTTTAGTGGCAGGTATAAGGCAGGGTTTAGATTTCAGCTTGAATGTTGACCTCTGCAGAAAATACTACCTTTCTTGGTTGTCTCTTTGTGTAAAAGGCATAACGGTGGTTTTAGGTTTTTACTCTGTGCGTCTGCTCAGTTTACTAATCTAAATTTGTGCAATCTGTTGTCTCTTGTTTGGTCTTACTGCCTGAATCATCTATCATTACCTCTAACTCTTGTTAGCGATTCACCCGTAGACTCTTCTTCCGACTCTTTTTTGGGAACAAATGTCCTGTTAGGTTTTTCAAAACTTTTCTCCAATTTCCATAACTTGGTGGTTGATTCCAGGATGGACTTCTGGTTGAAATAAATAAATAAAACTTAGTTTCCTCACTACAGATGTTTTGTTAAATCCTGGTGTTGCTCACTTACTTTCGCTGGATTTTTTCTTTTCCTTGTATATCCCTGCTTGTACAGTAGACCAGTCTGTGATTAGAAATAATGACATTTCTTCAACTGCATTTATTATTATTTTTTTTTAACAAATGCAGAAAACACACAAAAAAGAAATTACCTCAACCCAAAATTGCATAGGTTTCCCATCATGCAATATGGAGACTTTCCATTTTCTATTTGAGCCTTTTCCTGCAAACTTCTCAAAGCCAGATGTGGTATACCAGATGCCATCACACTTAATACACATTTTATCTAAACACATTTATAGAAAATTGTGATTTTTTAAAATATTTACAAAATAAAATATTTGGTAGAAGAGTTATTAAATATTACAATACTCTTAATTTTTATTTCATTTTTTTAGTCTGTCATTTATATATTTGATAACACTTTATTTGAAGGGGTGTGGCATGACACTGTCATTAACATGACATAACACCTGTTATGAGCATAAAGAAGTTTGCTTCTTTTTTGCATTATTTGGTAAATACTGACACTTTAATGCAAAGTCGGCACTTTTAATTGACTTTTAAAGCAACTTTATATAAAAAGTGTCATTATTTACCTAATGACACTTCATGACAACAGTCAAAGATTCATAAATGCTCCTTCATGTTTATAACAAGTATGTGAAGGAACCCCATGTATACGCCTTCGCCTTTATGTGAAGGCGTATTCACACCCCTTCACATAAAGTGTTACTGAATTTATTTTCATTTTCCTTCTACGCTCATAATAAAAACAACCTTGTTTTTAGCATGTGACAGCACTGAAGGAACCCCATATTATAACAGTATCATCTCCATGTTTCACAGATGGTTTTCTCCCTCAGAAGCAGCAATTGTTAATATATGTATACATCCACACAGGACAAACAACCATGCACACACACTCACACCTAGGGGCAATTTGGAGAGGCCAATTAAGGTAACACTCATGTTTTTGGACTGTGGGAGGAAACTGGAGTACCTGGAGAAAACCCATGCATGCACAGGGAGAACATGCAAACTCCATGCAGAAAGACCCTAGGCCAGGAATCAAACCCAGAACCTTCTTGCTGCAAGGCAACAGCTCTACCAGCCTTATATGTATACATGTGCAGCCTTATATGTATACATAGTTACATAGTTGTAAATATGTAGTATCAAACCAGGCAGTAGTACATTATCCTATCGTACATGATTATGCTCTCCTCTTTTTAGCTTTTCAACATCCATGATTCCCATTTTGGTCCCACAGGTTACAGGTAAGAATCCTTGAAATATACAAAAAGAAAAACCTCAATGGTGCAAATTATGTTCCTCATATTCACCAACAGATATACTCTTTGAATATATACAGGTGTTTTGATCCGAAGGAGTGCATTTGTCATCTCAGTAAATCTCAAGTTGTGTAATTCAGTTATTTCAAAAGTGAAGCTTGTCCATGGGTTATTGCTGTATTCTAGGATTTAGAATATAGCACTAAATTCTAAGTGATATATTCGTAGTTTTTGTTGCTTTTCATGATTGAGTTTTACAGTTAATTTCCAGATTGATTACAAAAAATCAGTTTATCTTATTAGGAGGAAGACTTGACACCTCTGTAAGGAGGGCAAACAAAGGTTGTCGCTAAATAAACGTACAGCTAGAGTGCTGTATACTGGTAGAAGCATATTGGTAGAAAATTCAGTGGAAGGAACAAGTCAGGCGATAAGCAAAACAGACAAGCAACAGGGATAGTTTTTAGAGTATTGTGAAGCAAATGCCTGTTCAAGGGTTTCAGAGAGATTCAGAACCACCACACAAGCTCTAACAGGCTACTGCATTCCAGGAGTTGATACACTTATCAAAACCACAGATGATGTCAGAAGTGCATTAAATGGGCTAACAAGACAAAGTTAAACTTTCAGATTAAATAAACTTTTGAGTTTCTTCTGGAAATCAAGGTCCCAGAGAATGGCAGAAAAGCAGGGAGTCCAAGTTGTCTGAAATATACAGCTCTATGTTCACTTATTAAACGGGATGTGCTCCATTATACATTATTTTTATTTAGTAGTTATCCATGAACATATTAATTAAAATAGAGGACTGATGTTAATAACTGCACCTTAATTCAAAGACCTACTTTTTCGTATCCCCTGGATGTGTGTACCTTCTTCCTCTCTAGTATATTCTTCTTCGTCACTTTCTTCTTTTTTCACAGAGAGAGAAGCCAAAGGCTTTTCTGTCTCCATTATGTCTTCCATCCCAAATTCAGTGTGGCGCTGCTGTAGTTGTTTTGTTCTGTTGAAAAAAAAGGGCCGTCTCTTGATGATTGACCACAAATTTTCAATGGGATTAAGATCTGGGGAGTTTCCAGGCCATGGACACAAAATCTCTTATGTTTTGTTCCCTGAGCAAAACATAAGAGTTAGTTATCACAGTTAGTGATAACTAACTGAGGCAGTTAGTTATCACTTTTGCTTTATGGCAAGGTTCTCCATCATGCTGGAAAAGACATTGTTCATCACCAAACGGCTCTTGGACGGTTGGGAGAAGTTGCTCTCGGAGGACTTTCTGGCACCATTCTTTATTCATGGCTGTGTTTTTAGGAAAGACTGTGAGAGTATATGCAAACAACAATGGAGTATATGCAAATTGCCATTATAAAAACTGAAGCAGTAGACTTTTAAAAATTCACATTTGAATCATTCTCAAAACTTTTGGCCATGACTGTATATTTACCCATGTGTGCTGGAGACACACGGGCTACATGATGTATAATACAGGGTGGGCCATAAGTTTCCATACATAGGAGAATGTAAAAAGTATATTTCTTTTATATTTCAGATACCCAAGAGCAAAGAATTGAAATTATACCGATGGCTGGATCGGGAAGTGGTCTTTAACAGAAAACATGGAACGAGCATCACTGTTGCAGATCAACCACAAAGTGATCCAAGACGTAGAGCGATTACAGAATCACACAAACATAAAAATGGTTGTCCAATATAAAATGTTTATTTTTTCTAAGTATGGAAACTTATGGCTAACCCGGAAGTTTCTCTTAGTTGGGAGTGTAAGGGAACCAGACACAGCTTCTGAACAGAGAGGATCTTAGCTCTACAGGTCTAGTGACCAAGAACTGAAACTAACTTTGCACCCCTGAAAAATGCTTTTCAAGGATTTTGTGGCCTTTATTCATTAGTAACTGGATACACATATGCAGCAAATGGCCCTGGGCTGGGAGCTGAACCTGGCACACCTTCATCAAAGACTGTAGCCTCTATGGTAGGGCACCTAATGCCCTACCATAGAGCCATTTGGTGCCCATAACCCCCTAAAATCTTTCCTAATATTTCAGGCTCACCTTAGAACTGTATTTCTCAAATCCAGTCCTCGTGGACCACAACCACCCTGCATGTTTTAGGTGTTTCCCAAGTAAGACACCTAAAACACAGGCGTTAATCACCCACCTGACTCAAATATGCGGTTGATTGGCTTCTGCAGAATTTGATGGGGTGCAGAATAGGTAATGTAATCCTTTGAATCAGGAGTTATAGAACAAAGACACATCTAACATATCCAGGTCAGTGCATATTCCAGTTCTCAGTTGTCCCTGAGGATTGGAATGGAGAAGCACTGCCTTAGAATAAGATAACCACCGGGCTCTACTGTGTAAAATGAGCTCACAAGGGCAGGGAATTTAACAGAGTAAGCAGAAGCGTGAATGACTTTGTTTTGTAAACCACACTGCTGCAGTTTATTGAATTGTTTTACGAGTCTACTTGCAGTACCAAGAAAAGCTCAGTTCTTTCTTATACATAACAAATGTACCACTGTGCCAAAGGGTTTGGATTTAATCTCATGATGGCTTGTAAACAAAACTCACACAAGCATACCTGTAATTTTTAACAATATTTCATTCTTCTCCCAAAATGTGGATAATACACAGATAGATTATAGATGAAATCAAGAAACAGTGATAGAAAAACTATTTTCTCATTTTCCACCATGGTATTTTGTTCAGGAACCTTAACGGAATCTTGAAGAAGATCCCGGTCCAAATGACTGCTCCTGCAAACAGGTATCCTACTGGAACCTGCAGAGCAAAGCCCAACAGCAGAACCACCAGCACCAAGGACAGGAGGCTGTTGGAGACTTTGCTGATGTAACTTTCTTTCTCTGCTTCCTTCCTTGCATTCTCTTCCTCTTTCCTCCAAAGCTCTTTAAGCTTCATTTTGAGCTCCTCTTCTTTGTACTTGATCTTGAATTCTGCCACCTTGCGGTCGATGGCGTTGCTTCTCTCTGCCAGGATGCTCTCCTGTCTTTCTCTGATCTTGCTTTCCTGTTTGGGGTAAAGCTTTGCGTGGTAATGAGTGCCTCCGTTCAGGGACACCAGTGTCTCGATCTTCTCCAGAAAGGTCGTCACCTGCAGCTGGTCCTCCTTGATTTTGTTGTTGAAGACATGGAAGCCGCCGCTGCACTTGCGAATGAAGTTGCGGAGGTTGTCGTCGCTCTCGGAAATGACTTGGTTTATCGTTTTCCCCTCCAGCCGATCCCCGTGCGTGAACAACACGAGGGTGTAGTCCCACACCCGCGGACCAAACTTAGCTTCAATCAGCTTTTGAGTGTCTTCATCCTCCTGTGTCAACCGTCCAACTGGGACGACGAACACGAAGACGTGAGGGCCCGGCTCGTGGAGCGTGACGCGCATTAGAATTTCCCGGATGATTTCGTCTTTGTCGCGGTCTTTCTCAAACAGCCCAGGTGTGTCGATGACTACGACGGGCGTGTCCTCGATCGTCCCCTCCTGCTTTTCACAGTGGACGGTGACTCTCTTAAGCTTCATGTCGGATTTGAAGACCTTTTTGTTGAGGATCGTGTTCCCGGTGCAACTCTTGCCGACTCCACTCTTCCCAATGAGCATGATCCTCAAAGGTTCTGAAAAGAAAATGAGCAAAAGAAATTACACTACTGTTGATAAAAACTATGTTTTCTGTCTTTACTTGTTCAGAAATGTAACATTATCATATAGCAGTTAAAAATAGAATTATGAATAGCTCTTTTAGGTTTTTTTCTGACTTGTTCCAAACAGTTTTTGTTGACAGATTGCCTTTATAAAAAGCATACGAGGTGGACTGGCATTGCTTGCTAACCACTAATCCAGGACATCTTACTGTGAAATATACTCTCTGCTGCTTGGATATTGAGCCATTGGTGTCTCTTCAGTCAGAGGCCTTTTCAGATTCACTGCAAGACTGACAGCTATAGGGGAGATCCTTCCTGTCCACAGCATCCCATCCAAAATGACTCTTTGAAGATGCTTGGATTATGTAAGTTAGGACATTTAACTTTCCTCTGTGTAAAGTAAAGCAATTTTGCATCTGAATCGTATTCACAAATAGAATTGAGTTTGTATAAATAAAGTACACATACATATTCCTGCAAGGCCCTGAAACAAAATCCAGATTTACTTACAATCATCATTATTGTCATAACTATGAGAAATTAATCTTTGAAATCTTTCAAATCATTAAATTGAGTTTTAATTATATTTGTTTTTAAATTGGTTTCATTAATAAATAATTAACTCTGGATTATAACTGAGTTGAGTTTTGTTACCCAGAGCCTAATCTGACCGTAAAGTTTCCCTTTCTGGTTTCTGTTTTAAATGGTTGAAATATTTAAGATTTGAAATTTGTTACTCCTCTTAAAGTAGCAACATCTTTTAAGCTAAGATGTGGTTATTCTTTTTCTTTTTCTTTTAAACTTGTTTGGGCTCTTT
Source organism: Micropoecilia bifurca (assembly GCA_903067075.1). NCBI lineage: Eukaryota > Metazoa > Chordata > Actinopteri > Cyprinodontiformes > Poeciliidae > Micropoecilia > Micropoecilia bifurca. The sequence goes on from CAEGAF010016271.1 coordinate 6,401, forward strand.
TGCATCATCACAAACACATTAATTATAACTTCCCATATTTCTTCCTGGTTTTTCTTGAGAACCGGTGACGGTACAAAACTTTCACACTAGGCCTACCTCTGGTCTGCTCCGCTTCAGGGTTTCCGACGGCAGCCATGGCAGAAATCAGTTCTGGGGTTGGAAAATGGCTGCGGATTTAAACATCCAGTCCCAACATATCAGCTTTTTACAAGGAAGAGAAAAACGAAACTGAAACTTTAGCCAACAAATGTGAGGCGAGGCACTGTGACTGCCGCTACTTTAACTCACCAAGTGAATAATAGCGGGATCAAAGACTGGAATCCCTCTGAAAATAGCGGATATCTGGCGCCATCTAGTGGTAGTTATGAAGTACTACACCTTTGGCTCGCATGCAAACACTCTCTGTAGACTTAGCGATTCATCTAATTAAATAGACAAATTTGTAATAGCTGGTTACTCCATCAGGGTTTATACATATTTTTCCAGAAAAAATTAAGATACTAGCATAAACCAAAAGAAATGACACAACACTGAAAGGACGAAGGGGATGGAGGAAGGACAAAAGGAAAGAAACAAAGGAAGGAGGAACACAAGAAGTGAAGTGAAGAAGTGAAGGAGGAAAGACACAAGGACAGAAGGGATGGACGATGATAGGTGCATGAGAAAAGGAAAGGACAGAGACAGAAGTTAGGTAAAATAAGGGCACAATGGGCTAGAAATAAGGACACAATGAAGACAAAAAGGAAAAAGGGAAGGAAGGACAAAAAGATGGACAGAGCAAAGGAAAGTACACCAGACAGAAGATCACCTATAGAAAATGGATAAGGGAATAAAGTTAGAGAACAACTTGAAAGACAAGCCTTATTTGATATGCAGTCCCTGTGAAAGATTTGCACTAAAAATGGATGTGGACATCAGTAATTATGGCTTCCAACATGGCCTGTTGTTTTTAGGCTGGAAGGATCACAAGTTAAGCAAACGGTTCCAAGTTAGAATTTATTGCAGATTTTCTCTAGTTCACACAGAGTAAAAAATATACATAAAATCTTAAATATATAATTACGTCTCTACGAAATGCCAGTAGTAAAGAAACTTTCTCCAGCTATCTAGAACGTGGGGGAGGGGCAACTCCAGGCTTTGAGGGCCAATCTTCTGTAACTTTTAGATGTGTCTCTACTTCAACACACCTGAGTCCAATAATGAGGTTGTTAGCAGGATTCTGGAAAACGACTGCACTGAGGAAGTGATTCAGCTGTTGGATTCATGTGTGTTGGACCAAGGAGACATCTAAGAGTTGCAGGACACCAGCCTTCGAGGACCAGGATTGCCCACCCCTGATCTAGAATCTTCTGTAATATTCTGGGCTGCGTGGTCAACAACTAGCCAAGTTTGTTTAAATAGATTGCTTTATGGTCTATTAAAGAATAAACCACAATTTCATGGAAGAGGTCAGTGCTAATACATTTGTGTAGTGCTAAGTTTAGGTGTGTTGGGATCATCATCCTGTTGGAATATCCAACTGTGTCCAAGTTTTATCCATTTTTTATGACTGGAAGCCAAACAAATCCTCAGTTTGATGCTGTCATCATAATGCCTGATCTTGCTATACATTATTCTCATAATTTTTGACAAACAGCTAAATCTTTGTCACAACTGACAATTTAACAGTTCTCCAGAAGGCATTTGGATTGTAACTTGATATTTCCATCAAGCTTGAAGATAAACCATTTAACAACTGGAGTTTGTTTCTTGGCCAACACCCTCTTAGTTAATTGAGTTTAACACCGAGGATCACATGGTTAAAGTTTGGACACAATGGTGCGCTCCACTGCTACATTGATCCCAAGCACACACCAAAACTGGTTGTGGAATATTTACTCATTTAGCCTTAACCATTAAACCCACTGGAAATGTTTGACGATGCTTGCAGGAAACAAACCAGTTCAAACAAACTCAACTGACTCTGCTAGGAGGAATGGTCCAACACCCAAACAGAATTATGCCAGAAGCTAGTTGATGATTTCTAGGGTCAACTCACTAACAGAACATACTGTTTGTCCAAATATTATTATGGGGTTCAAATACATCCTTAAAGGCTCAAAATGAATTCCCTTCAATGGCGAGTGTATGTAAACTTTTCACTGGAAGTATAAGTGCAACAAACTGAAAGTCCATAAAAACACAAATTTATCTCTCAAGGTTTCTGATGAGTGAAAAGTCTTCTTGATAATGTTCTTGTTCACAATATAGAAGAGGTCTTCATAAAGGAAAATGCCAAACTACTGTAGGTTCAAAATGACCATGTTTTTGCCTTACACTCATCATTTCCGATCCGCCAGTCTCTGCAGGAGCGCAATGACTGTATCCTGCTTGGAGGAGAGCAGCTCCAAGGCTGTGGCTATCCTTCCAAGAGACTCTGACATCCGCACTTCCCTCCTCTCACGCCTCTTCTCTCTGGCCTCCACCCTGCGCCGAGCCACCCGATCCAGGTAGCCCTGTTCTTCCTGCCGCTTCAGGACCTCCTGGAACAACTCATTGCTGCCTTGCTCCTTGTTTCCTTTCTGGTTCTGCCCCTCTGTTCCCGCACTCGCAGGTGCAGATAGCAAAGCGGCACTGGAAGCGTTGTGACAGGAAGACGTTGTGGGAAACGAAGAGAGGCCAAGGATGTTCTGAGTGTGGCTCAGTGGGGTCGTACTGAGGCAGAAAGGTGTGGCGCCCGACGTGAAAGACGGACCTTTTCGGCTTTTGTAGGCCAACGAGCCCAGGTCAGTGCTGCCGGTTGAGCTGAGAATGGAAGTTGCAGAGGCTGTTTCAGTAAAACATGGTGAAGAGATAAACGATGGAGACGGTACGATAGTCGCTGGCTGAATGCTAGTAGTGACAATGTCACCATTGAGGACAATAACGGGCTTGACCTCTGGAGCACTGACAAGCGTGACAGTTGTTGCAGTGTGTGAGGGACTGGCAGCGGTGTTACTCATGATTTGGCTGGTGGCAGCTCCCAGGCCGGTCGAATCCAAACCCCCAGTACCAGCAAAGTCCCCATTGGGACGGATGATGGTGGTGGGCTGCGGAAGTTGTGCTGGTTTTGCAGGGATCTTTGTTGAAGGAATGGGCAGTGTGGAAGCTGTACTGCTACCTTTGCTCCTTTTGTTGCTAATGATTTGCGAGCCAATAGTATCGCAGAGCGTTGCATCCATGAGCTACAGAGAGAAAAGGAAAACCACAAACTATTTTTATTCATGGCCCAAAGATGAGCAACTAGTCATACCATGTAAAATTAACCTAATTAATACCCCTCAGATCACTGTAAGGAAGATACTGACTAGAATTTTGTCTCTGGAAATTTTGAAGGAATTTACAGACAATACAAGATACATATAGACACTAAGGCTTTATCTACCGGATTGTGTACTGCTGTGTAGAAGACAAGAGATCATCCTTTAACATTATGAGCTCATGCAAAGTTAAGAAACTCTTCAATTGTAGCAAGAACAAGAATTTCTGCACATTTTCCTGTTCAAATTTCACTTTTCCACACTCAGAATTGTCAGAGTTGTCCTTCCATAAAGGTTGAGCTACTTTATAAAATAAAATGCTTCTTCAGGGATGTGGTTCTAAAGGAGGAAAAAGTACAGACTGGCAAGGAGTGATGAACTGACAGTGGGTGATTGGACAAGTGGACGGAAAATGGGGGAAAAAATCAATGATTTGGTGGATGAAGGAATGATGGTAAGAGATAATAATAAGATAAATGGATAATAGACAGAAGCAGATGAGTGTATGGACTTCTGATGGATAGATGGATGAGTGGAACATTTAGACAGTGATCCTGGAATCAGTCCAGTTAGAAGTTAAAGTTGAAGTTTTTTATATTTTAACATTCAAATCCAGTGGGACTGTTTTAATTGTGGAATCACTCTGATGTGTTAACATTCTCCTAACACAACATTTAGCCCTGACTTTTGTTTCTACTTTTGGGGATTCAGAACCTGTTAGACCAGATAATAGCAGTGCCTTCATTCTCCAACACTGGCTCTATTTGCAAAGAGATAAAGCAAAAGAGGACAACAGGACAGTCGGTGCGCAATCATTCTTTTATCCAAACTCATTACAAAATGCCATTGGTGTTTTAGAAAGGTTTGGATTAGTCTTAAAATGCCCAGCAGAGGGATTTGTCTCCACGCTCCTCCTCCTGACTTACATCAAAGAATTCCCAGGATGTTTTGGCATGTCCCGTCTCCCGGCTGCGGTCCTTGACCCTCTTGTACGTAACAATGAGGTTGTTCCACTTGCGACGGATTTTTTCCACGGGAAGGACGTGGCCCTTTGAGGCCATCTCTTCCTGGACGCTCTGGAAGAGCTGCGAGCGCTCCCGCGTCTCGTAGAGACCCCAGCGGCGGCCGACGGCCTCTATCAGGCACAGGACAGCTTTGGAGGAGAAATCGGAGCCGGAGGACAGCGTCTTGTCTGAGGGAGGAGGTGGCAGCACTGCAGCTGGGGACGGGACAAAGGCGGCTTTGATCAGGGGCTTTCTCACATTACTTTTCCTTACATAACTTTAAAACGAGCACATAAATCATAGCTGGTGTTGCCATGACACACTTAAGAATAGGTGTCCAAAAATGATGACGGGTAGAAATTTTCGGTGGAATTGATGTGATTCACCAACACAAAGTGAAAAAGAAGGAAGAGTGGATGATTTTCAAAATTGTTTACAATTGAAAATATAAACACTGCAGAGAGAATTTGCACATCTAGAGTCAAATTATTTCACATTGTTCTCGGCAAAACACTTCGAGACATATGGGATGGAGAGCGTCGACTGGAAAGTTAAGATTTTTAATTGAGTTCAGGTACAGACTTTGACTAGACCATTTCAACACGTTGGCCTGGCTGTATTTTTTTGCTGCCCGCTAGGAACTCTAACCCTCACCATAGACTTAAGGCTTTCTTCCGGGATCGACCGATTCTAGCTCAACTCATCTTCCCATCAACCCTGATCAGCCTTGTATCCCCACAGCATGATGCTGTCACCACCATGTTTCACAAAAGGACCGGTGAAAACAGAGCTGCGAAAATAAAGTGTGGTTTTCTTTCACTTCACTTTGCTTTGGTCGATCACACCAAATCGCAACAAAACGTATTCAAATAATTAAAAAAACAGTATGGAGGTTTTTGTAGAAACTAATTTAATGGTTTAGTAAAAAAAAATTGCATTCATGTATTTTGTGCATTTACCATCTAAATATGCAGCATATCACTAGATTTTACCCATCAATGTGGTCTCTTCTCTTACCTGGGGCAATCTTCAGGTATGTTTTTCCGTCAGCTGATGATGTAAAGAACCGGTCTGTGCTCACAGGATCTGAGATCAAACAAATTAGACAAGACTTGAAACGGTGCATGTATGAATTATGATTATTATGGGGTGTTAACATGGAGATTACACCTCTTGTAGCTTTTAAATGACAACTGGAGTTCAGTGTCAACAGACAGATCTATGGCACCATGAATGGACTCATCTGCGCTCACACAGCAGAACGGAGGGAGCCGAGGTGTTGGCCTGCAGCTCCGTGTCAGTCAGTTCCTCCGCAGTCTGTTGCGCCCCTCCTCCCGCTCTGCATGCGGCATCTCCGCAGGGCGCAGGCGACTCCCGGCTGCCCAAACCCAGCGCAGATGAGCCTTCATCCCCGGCTTCGGTTTTCACATGCATCGCTGCTGCGACGTCGGCGCCGCCTCCATGCAGGTTCGCGTCCATGGCTGCTGAGGCATGAAGAAGAAGGCGACGAAGAAGAAAGAAGAAGAAGAAAAGAACTAACGTATGCGCACGTTTTTGTCTGCGCAGGCGTTCAATGGGAGAGAAAGTTTGGAGAGCGCGGTTGTTGATCCGCGATGCGGGCTTCGGCCGGAAGTCACGCCGCCGCCGCGTTCGGCTCGAGGAACGTTTCGCTCGGTCGCGTGCGCGCCAGGGCGACGCTCCCCCACGCGCGGGTTTTGTTTCCCAGCGACGAGCAGAGAAATGGCTGCGCCGTCCACCTCAGCTCAGCTGGCGGATGCGCAGGGCGGCTGCGCAGCTTGCAGCACAGATTTGCTGCTGGGGAAGCGTGACAGTGACGTCAGCTGCTCGCACGGCACGTGGTTAGCGAATGAAGCAGCTTCAAAAATAAGGTCAAACGCATCAATTCAGACCCACAGGAACAAATACCAGGGTAGGTCTGATCTGAAACGTGTTCAAAACTGGATTTGTTTCAGTAATCTGTTCCAACAAATTATTTTTTAATCTACATATTGATTTATGTCAAGCATTGATATTTGGTTATAAAGCTAATAAAAACACACTTCAAATATAGGCTAACTGATATTAGCCTCCATGATAATTTTTAATTCATAAAAGGCGAGTTTGTAATAATTTAGGAGCTTGTTGATTTGGTCCATACAAACCTCCCTGCACAAGAAGGGTGAACCTCAAAATGTCAAAAGTGAAGCTGATCACAGGAAAGTTGGGTGGAAGGGGGAAAAAAGAGCCATAAAATCAAGTACATAGCAAAGTTACTGGTTGATTGCCAAATGGAGATGCTAAGCTGACAATAATTCACACAAACTAAATATTAAGTGTAGAAGCTGACATTTCTTGAATTAAATATATGTGTATTATTGTTCATGTGAAATAAAATTTACTTAGCTGAATATGGGGTTTTCAAGAGGTCTAAGTTAAGCCATCAGTTGAATTGTCATGTTTGATCTCATATCTAAACATCCAACAGTTATGTTTTTTAAACTTTTCAAGAAATTTAGGATGATTTCACAAGTTTAGGAAACATTCTAGGTTCATTTATTACAGAAACGTTCACAAGACATCCAGTCAGTGCTGACTTGTAAACCTTTTGGCAGTTTTAAACATTGTACGACATTGTAATAAAAAAACAGCAACAAAAAACAAATTCATTTAAGAATAAAACATACAAAAACATCAAAAAGAAATAATTAATACAAATTGCATTGGTCCTGCTTTAAAAAAAACGTAATTTTGCTGAACACTTGGTCATTTTTGTTTACAGAGCTAAAGTATTGAAAATTAAGATTTCCGAGAAAAAAAGTTTCTCAAGAGAAACATTTGACAACTGCTTTCTGTTTGTACATGGGAGGCAGTTCAGGCTTTATGCACAATTACATCAGTTGAATGCAACTAATAATAATACATACCTCTCGCTTTGCGGTAATGCATTCCTCTTTACATAAAAGCTTGAAGGTTTACATCCTAACAAACACATTCTTATCTGAGTAATACTTTTATCAACCGATGTGCTTAGTTTGGTTTTTAACAAAGAGGAACGGCAACGTAATAAAACTTCAAAAGTGGCTGCAAATACAAACTTGACCTCAACAGGCCACCATTGGGTCAAAAATTAGTACCAGTATTCCTCTATGGATTAAAGCAGTTTTAGTGAGACTTTGAACATGTTAAAATGAGCAAATGGCAAATTTGGTTTTAATCTGTGAGAGTTAAATCCAGGTTTAGTTTTTGCTCTGGGTGGATTTGTGCCGCGTTGTGCGATCATGTTGTGAACCAGATAAAGGCTTCAGCAGTTTATCTCCCTACAACGCACTGTTATCATTTCATTAATATTCACCCACCATTGCAAACCTCTTAATTTTCATAAGTTAAGGCCATAAATATGTGTAGATAAAAACCAACACAAAGGACAACTGTCAAAACTGTCATAATCTAGCTATGTTTTAACACTTTAAAATCTTGTGTTAAAGAAATTGATTATCTTGGACTTTTGGTTATTTCTAGTTAACATCTCAGGTTACGCCGCCATTTTATTCCCTCAACGTGTAAAACATTTGAGTTTCCATTGTGTATCTCTTTTCCTCTGGTAAACAAGAGTTTAGATAGACTATAATGATAAATATTTGTGAAATATTAAGGAATGGAGGCGGGGTACGCGCTGGACGGGCCACCAGTCCATCACAGAAACCCACAGGACGAACAACCACACACACGCACGCACACACACACCTAAGGACAATTAAGAGACCAACTGACCCAACAGTCATGTTTTTGGACTATCTGGAGAAGAACAAGCATCCAGGCCGGGCTTTAAGCCCACCTTCTTGGTTACTTTGTTATTTTTTTCTATATTAAAAGTGTTACCTGAGAAGCTACTTTTGGATACATTTCCTTTCCAGCGGCTTTAAGAGAAAGAATTTTACGTGCATTTTTGTTTTTAAAGTCTGTGGGCCAACCGGTTGCAACAGTGAGTCTCACAGCCGGCTGACACAAGCCGAGTTCCCTCAACTGCCGCCGCAACGTTTCAGAGCAGACAGTTGAGTCCTGTGTTTTAGTCCAGTGCATTTCTGACCAATTCACACAATAGTTTCACCTGATGAGAGGCAAAAAACTTCCCCATGCGGGTTGTGACAACAAGGGGAGGCTGACAACAGTGACGCCATTTTCGTCACATAACTTCGACAACCAGAACCGATTTCAAAACTTCGGCCCGACAATGCAGGATGAGACTTTTCTGAGTTTATGCTGAGACTCTCATGATGACGATAACCACAGAACATCACACTGAGAATCTGCTCTACTTCAGTTCAGCATGATTTTCAAAGAGTGTGCCATACCTTCAGTAGTATTTTAATATTTTCGTTCATTACTTAAACAGAATATTAGAAAAAAATAATCCTGGTTAGATGAACCATAATCAAATTATTATCAGCACAGCATTTAAATGTTATGTATGTAGAGCCAGTGTCTTTAAGTGGTGGTCCGTTAGTCTGTGGTCTAATCCTCGATGTTGAAGGCCTTCTTGAATTCTCTGTCAAATAAACGCTTCAGGTGTTGGCCCATGTTCAGGTATTCAGGGTTCTTCTGTAAAAGAGATTCAAGAGGTTGTTAGTTCACCAATAAGAAGAGGACGGTCTTTGAAGGAGCAATACACAATATGACTGATGAAGAAAAATATACATTCTGTATTTTTTAAAAAACATTACAGAATTTTGAGCATTTGTGAATTTAAATTTAAAGTCAGTGTATTTTGAAGTGAGATTTGCTTTTTTTGCAGTGAAACTACATCTTCTCAATTGAACATATTCAAGCTTGATCAACTTCAGATTCAGTTTAAATAAATGCTTTTTGTTTATATTGTGACATTAAACATCTGAGACAGACAAACAGAGAGTAGTTAACAGTTTGATCAGATGTGCCAACATTTTCCGAGATCAGTTGAAGGTTGACGGAACCAGATCTGGACTGCAGCGAGACGTTCTGCCTATTCTGCTCAGGTGGTTTTCTGAAATTAATCAGTCCAGAAGGTATGGGAGCTACAAATTCCTACTGTTTTTTAGATTACTCACCCAAATTCTCCCCCCTGGAAAAAATGTTAGGTATTAAAACCCTAAATTTAAAGCAGTGAAAAACTCTTCACTAAATTCCTGTGGGAGTATTAAACTTAAACTATTTTAAATGTTCAACCTCTTTCAGCCTTTTCTAGCAAAAGAAAAGGCTGATTGTTTAATACCTTGTTATTCCAGGGTTGCCCTCAATCTATCATAAGCCCGGTGGGCCACCATCCTAAACAATCTTAATTTATCTTAGATTGCCCTTTTTTTTTTAGATTTTATAGTTGGTGTTTAGGTATTTGTCTGCCAATTTTCCAAAAATGCGTAACTATCAAGTGAGATTTTCAAATTTCCTGTCTTCAAAAAATTTCTTTAACTCAAAAACATGGCGGCTGGTGGATGAATGACTTCTCTAGCGCCCAAAACCTGGGTTTTAGCAAGTTTTCTGGGGGAAACCCTGAATTCATATAATTAATTAATAAAGGCAAAAAAAAATCCTTCATGACTTTTTTGAGAACATTACCTTGATATTGAGCGGTTTTCTGTATGACAGCGCTAAATGCCTCCAACATTTCCTTACCCTGTTGTACGTGGCAGAGTTGGTGAAAATGAGCTGAACATCAGACACAAACTCGCCAACAGTCTGGTATTCGTTCCTCTGAAGTCTGTCTGCGATCTTATCCAGCCACATCGGAGTCTTAATAACACTGCAGTAATTTTCCAGCTGTGGGAATCAACGACAAAATCCATCCACAGTTATTTACGTAATCTAGTGATATGATAAACAATACTGTGAACAATACTTTAACGGGAGCAGATATAGTTCCTGCACTTTGAATTATTTCCATTCTATTTAGACATAAGTGGTCACTTACATACTGCCTCGGATTGGTGGCAAATATCTGCTCCTCGTCAGCGTTGCACAGATAGAGGAGGAGATACTGGCATTCCTGTCCAGGGGAGAACAGAAAGATGAGTTGCAGCAGGACGTCTGAGCGACAAGTTTTTATATGAACAGACTTTCGGACTGGAGCAGAGAAAAAGATGCTCACCAGCAGGTTCTGAGATATTTGACGGGACATGATGGCTTCGGTTCTCTGCTTGTCGGGGTAGCGGCAATCCTCAGTGAGCTTAAAGACGCAGAATGTGCAAAGCCACTGGCTGTCGTCACTGAAAAAAAAATGTAACAAAACTAACACTGAGGGGACAGAATCTGGTCTCCACTGGACTACAGGATTAATCATCTTCCTTCAAACTCAAAACAACGGCAGTATAAATGTTGATATGTTGGACAGATTTGAGTGGTAGCACGGCAAAACTAAAGATAGTTACTGACTCAAAATTATGCAATAATTCTTTAAACTTCAGGTGGTTGTATAATTATTTTTCACTGTTATAGGTTTATAAAGAAGGCATTTACAGTTATGCACATTGTAGCTATCTTACTGTAGCTAACGTAACAATATGGTTGCACATGTTTTAAAACATATGTTTTGTAGGTGTAAACATGAGGAAATTAAGTTTATTGCGAAAAAACATCAAGTTGTGTTCGAATCAGTTGGAGGAGAGTGAATCATCATCAGCGCAGACGGAGCATCTGAATGAGGTTAAGATTTTCTATTGCATCGCTGCTGCAAAATATTAGAAGAATTTACATAACTTTCTACCCTTACTCTCAGTAGCTGCATTTCCATTGATCATAAAATGAGCTAATTGAAATCATGAAAATTAATTTTCAGTGGAAACACGGCCATTTTGAAAAAGTTTGTTGGAAAGGTTTTTGCATGGGGATGATGTAATTTTTCGGTCACATCAAAATTGGTGTATTTCAGAAAATTGCAATGAAAACAGTTTTCACAAACTTCTCTGAATGAAATATCGTTCCTTATCCTGACCCTAAATTTATTACAGCAATAAAGAAATTAATTGAATTTCAGCTGACGTCAGTTTTGAAATGCAAAAACAAAAGAGTAACTATAACTGGTACAAAAACTCAGGTGGTGATGTACTAAACAAAAGATAAGGATCATCCTCCAACTGTAAATAAATGTAAAATACAGTTTATCGTTCAGAAATGTATTTCTATCTTTTCTATAAGGGAATAAAAACAAAGTCTGGAACCACAAATCCTTTTTTTCTCCTTACTTATGTTTGATTGTAAAATATTACAATCAAACTTTGTTAACAAAATTGCTTAGGGCCTGCAGAAAAACTCACAATAAACCCAACAGACCAGACAAAATAAGTCTTGTTTCCATGCCACGACTGTCAAACAAATCTAGAAACTAGCGTTAGTTCTTACCTCTTTATTGTGTCGTCTATATGAGGCAGATGGCAGTTCTGGTGAAATGATCTCGGACATTGATCACACTCCACCAAGTCCTCGTCTCCGTCACTCTTACAGACGCAACACTCGTCGTCATTTTTCTCATCATCCTGTAAAGTCAGTCAGTCCATTAATGTCATACTTTAATTCCATTTCATTATTTTGCAGCTTTTAAAATGCAAAACTGAACGAGCAGCACATTTACCAGGTCTTCATGTTTTGGTTTGCACCGTTTGCATTTGCATAGCAATGAATGCAGTATCAAGACCTTTGCCTGAAAGAGAAAAGTAGACAAACTCTCAGTCCTTTGTTTTTACGATTTAGGGCTTCTGATTTAGAAACAGCACATTTTCCTCAGGTTATCACCCAAACTTACATTCACTCATCTTAGGACAGTTTTATGAAACAGCATCACCCCAGCATTGGAGTATCGCGTGTTGCTGCTTTGACGTTCAGAGATAAACTACAAACTGCCACCTATCTGGTTTCCTGTCTGGTTTTGACATGACCTCAGAAGTCAGTGCGACTCCTCTGCAATCTTTGGGACATTGGCTGAGGTCTTGAAGCAAACTGGAACATGACCAGTCATCAGTGGGGTGTTAAAACTGTGAAAAGTTTTAACTCCCCCCATTGGAGACAGACGATCAGCTGAAACAAAGTCCAGGTCTGCGACCCGTTGGGGGTTCAGGCCTTTAAATGGTCTGTTTGCATCCTGTTCTGTGCTAGAGAGATGTTTAAATGCATAAGAGAGTTGGGTGGTATGATGCTCGGTGGTTGGTCCAAGTGTTGGTCAATGGCTGATGGGTGGAGGTGTGTGAAGGGCACAGGTCTAACCCATTCCCTTTCTAAACTGGTAGAACTGGTTCAGATTGTTGGCCAGGTTCATTAATGCAACAACAGGATTTACTCTTTTATTCAGACAGAAGAGGAATCCCTGGCAAAGAGCTGATTTTATTCTCTCACAATGGAGTAAAACAGCTCTTCTCACCTTTTAGATAAACATGTATTGAGTCTGCGTGTATCTTTCTTTGTCCCCAACTCTATCCAGCCTCTTTCTCTGATAAGCTGTCTGAGTTTGGTTGGGTTGGGTTTGTCATTGTTGTGTCCTTATAAAAGTTAATGTAGGATATCAGAGTCGAGGCTGCAGCAGATCTGAAAACACCCTAACTCCTGATGCTCACTGGTCCATGATTCAGACGTCTTCACAACAGGTTTGAAAATGTTTAACTGCTTCTTGTGTGCAGGGACCAAATGCACCACAGATTAGAGTGTAGATTCGCAACCCGAAATCCAATATTTCAGTTCTAACAATCTAATCTACGTCATCATGATGGGTTTCTGAGTCTTGTCTACCTCTATGAGGGCACTGAGGGGTTCCCCTTTGTACAGGATGTCCTTCCTCCAGGCAGCGTCTCTCTGGTTTAGCGCTGTGTTCACAAACTCCTCCGGACTCATCCAGCTCAACTCGGTGCGAATACTTTTCCCACATTTCCCTAGTGGGGGCGAGGGGGGAATAAAAGATAACAGACATGTTTCATAGTCTGACAGCAGAATTGTTGTTTTAGTTTAACCCTTATTGTTCGTCGGCTGAGTCGTAGTCACCTGATGCGAATCGAGATTCATATAAAGTCCCAGTTAAGGCTCCACACGTCACTTTGAACTTTGTCTTGCAATGATCCGGGCTCACTTGAGTCGGCTCGCCTTGTTCTTCCGTTTCTTCTCCTTTGTGCAAATGATATTTATTACATCAGCACCTCCACTGCTATTATTTCAGTATTGTTGTCTGTTAGTGTTGTGTAGAAACCGGCACCTGAGGTTTCCTCTGCTAAAGCTTGTGCTTCCTCTTCAACGTCACTGTTGTCTTCATCTGACAGTGAAAAATTAAGGTTTTCAGTTGAAAAAGCAGAAATTGGTAATTATGAATCACGGTGGGTTCTGAAATAGCGTACCTGTGTTTGAAAGACTGGCAGCAAACAGGGATTTTCTGGCCTATCAATTAAAGTCGTGGATGAGAGAGTCAGAAATAATTTGGATTTCTTTCTTTGTTGTTGTGCTCTTACCTGTTTGATTCTTCTTTTGTAGACCGCTGCCTTCAGGTGCCCGTCCTTTCAAAGGAACAACTGCATGTGAGTGAACGGATATAACGGACCGCAAATAATTGCGCAGTTCCAAAACGGCGTTTCGGCAAACCTTGATAAGTTTTCCCAAAGGGGTGTCCTTGCATCGGATGCTCAATTTCCAGTTCTTGGCGCTCCCTTTCCCTGCGAGCTTCTCAAATTCAGACGGAGTGAACTGCTTTTTGTCCACCAGGATGCACTTTTCACCTGAAAACAAAGCCACTCGATTCTTTCACGTAAATGACTCCTGGGGATCTAACAGGCTAACGTACGCAGTCTGACCTTTAGCCAGCTTGTCTCGTATGAGCGTCCCCTCCAACTCGCCACAGGTCACAGGCAGCTGGGTCTTATAGATTGGCCAGGTCCAGATCTCACCCGCCTCCCCCTTCCTTGGAGAAGCTGAGGAAAACATTAAACAAACCGGGATTTTTAATCTACAAACTGGAACTTTCACGGACTATAAAAAACATTCAACATGTGAAATCAGAGGAGCTACAGCTATAAAAATATGCAATTAACGATGAATTACAAAAGTGATAGATCATTTACAGAGGGGTGAAAGCTCGATGCAGGCAAGTGGACAAACAGCAGCGTTTGAGTTCCACTAAAAAAATCTGAATTACTGCTTACCGTCAGTCAGAATAATCAAATAGTTGGGAAAGATCCCCTGAGTTAACATTAAACATGGCTGCCACAAAAAGAAAGCTGCTTATTTGCACCGCTGACACTTTGTGGCTTATTCAAAACTGTTTTGCAGTCTGGAAAAGTCTGGAATTTGATGTCAGTATTTTCAAAGTCTTCATAAGTGTGGAAAAAGAAAATAAGATTATGGGGAAAAAAATGAAAACTTCCAGAGACGTGACTTACAGAAATGTATTTTCTTGGTCTTTTTCTTCTGACCCGGAGTCTGTTTAGCCGACGAGCCTGGATGCTCATTGTCGCCTTCGCTGCTCCCGCTTCTGAGCTTCCTCTTCTTTTTGGCGCTCTTCGTTTCCTTCTCCTCGCCATCGGAAACCTTTGAGCTTCCCCTTTCGTCGCTCTCTTCGCTTTCCCTCCTTTCAGGTAGTTTTGGGTCAAAGTGGAAAGAGCCTTAAAGTAGGTAATTTATGAATAACTTAAGGAAACCAATAAGCGATGAGAGGGAATGAATTTTTTCTTCTAGCACAGGAGCTGAATTAATATATCAAATGATAACGATGTTCACTGTAAGACATTTTTACCGTCCATAAGGCTGTTGTGCAGCAGCTTCAGGGTGGGGTATTGGCTCATGATGACGTCTTTGAAGACACATTTCCAGAACAGCGGGATGTGCTCCGACTTCTCTTTCTCAAGACAGTCTAAGATTTCATAAACAGCTCTCCTCATTTTATCTTTGCTTTTCATCCGGATCGTCGTCTAAACACACCAAGAGACATTGAGA
The DNA here is from genome assembly GCA_903067075.1 of Micropoecilia bifurca. Classification (NCBI taxonomy): domain Eukaryota; kingdom Metazoa; phylum Chordata; class Actinopteri; order Cyprinodontiformes; family Poeciliidae; genus Micropoecilia; species Micropoecilia bifurca. The sequence continues at coordinate 21,615 of CAEGAF010016271.1, forward strand.
AAAATCATTACTAGATCGTAAGCAAAATGGCACAAAAAAAATAGGGTTGTTATTTGTCATTTCAGGTTTATAAAAATATGTATTTGTTTAGAATTTTAAGGACCAAGTTATTCTGGTTGTTATTAGACAGATGTTTCTCTGATGAAACATTAGAGAAACAAGATGAATTAATTCAATTGAAAAGTAGGAAAGTTGGTATAACTTTGTAATTCAAGTGATATTTTAAAAATTACACACATGTATTGCCTATGTGTGAAAGTAAGGAGATTTTAAATATAGTTTTTAGTTGTTTTTTTTCTTTTACAAATTTGTAAGTATCCTATCACTTCTCTTCATTTCGGTTGCCATCGGTTACGCCGGATGTCCTTCCCAATTTTGTCCCGGGAAGGGAACGGGGTTCGAACCTGTAACCCTCCGAGCCGCGACCTGCCTGCTCCGTCACCTGAGCCGTAAACTACCAATAAACGTCACCTCAGTTGTGCAAGAAAAATAAGCCACAAATTTAATTTAAAAGAAGCCGCTATTTATATCCAAATTGACAACAAGAGGTTGGAGACCAAAGAGTTAGTGGACTGGTGGTATTCAGATGGTTCACTCGATCAGCTGTGACCCAGTTTGTTTGGATAAAACAACCCACGAAACAGAGTCCGTGTTTATTTCCCGCGCGCGCGCGCGCACACACGGTCCGCTTTGGAGCGGTGGGCGTGTACTGTGGGCCACCGCCACAACACACAACGCTTGAAAACTTCACCTTGTATTTGTCTTCCGGTATCAGGTTGTGGTCCCTGAGCTGGTTCAGGAAGGTCTGCGGGTTTTCCATGCAGGACATTTCAGTTTTACGACAGTGGAAAAAGGTGAGCAGCTCAGCGGACTCCAGGAAATCCAGCGGGTCCATCACTGGTCAGCGTATAGGCCCTGCAATCCGAGTTTCTCTGCGGCTAAATGCAAAAAAAAAAAAAAAAAAAAATCAAAATAATAAATACCCACGCTGCCTGCTGTTCCACAGCTTAAACAAGCGCAGAAACAACTCGGGTACATGAAGCGAAGCACTTCTTCTTAAAAATATGTAAGAAGCGTCCGGAGCGGGGACGGCCGGAAGTACTTCTAAAGACTTGGTGGTGGAGCTTCCCACAAAAGCATCCGCTGTTCCTCCTCCGGTGACGTTTCGAAAATGAAAGTAGTTTTGGGTTTATTGCGAAGTGTTGTCTTGACAACATTTGGTGAGATCAAATCAATGTAAAAGATTTTTGCGCCGTTGATGTATTTAGTGGTTTTGGAGACAAAAGGTCTCACCCGTAACAACAAAATAACCCGAGAGAGCGACTTTAATTTGGAAAAAACAACAACTGAGAGTTAATAAATTGTAACTTACTTAATAAAACGAGTGCCTTACTGTCTGGCTGAGAAAATGTGAAATGAGATTTTAAAGAAAACTATTCTGGTTTTTTTCTTTCTTGTAACAAATAAACAAGTAAGAATAAAACACAGGGTTTTAAATTAAGTATAAATGTATGCTTGATTTCACAAAAAGTGCAGGAATAGAAAAACTTTTACTGCTTTGTGTGTGGGGGGAGTTGATGACATCACAAGAGGCACAAACATCAACCTTTGATTTTGTTTTATTCTGTTAGAATTGGCTAATTTGTGACCACTTGTTCTAAATTATTTTAGCCATTAACTTTTTTTTTTTGCTAACCAGTTAGCAAAAATCAGCTAATTTTCAGAAAAAAAAACAAGAGAGATGCATACAAAACTATGTCACCTCATGTGACATGTATAGAGGAAAATCAATGTTGAGGTAAATGTAAATGTAAATGTTGAGGTTTGTTTTCTTAAATATTAACATCCAACAAAATAGCAAAACAAACAGAAAAACTGGTTGTGATGTGCTTATTTTTAGGTGTAAAAACTATATCTCAAGTATGCTAGCTTTATTTACAGAAACATCTGGCAAGTAGGTTTATTTACTAAGGTATTAAAGGTCATATAGACATTCAAATGCTCTAGCATGATGGAAAAACAACCAGCTTTTCAAGATTTTTGAGGATAACAGGATTGTCAATTGAAGATGGCAGTGAACAAATGAGCTTAAATGACGAATAATTTAAATTCTTGTTAATTTGTTTAATGAATGTTTTTAGTTCAGTCGTTGTTTCATTATTATCTCTTAATTATTCATGAAAATATTTAAAGGACTAATTGGGCCCATAAGAACGCTGTCATCAGAGCATCAAAGGAGAAGGACCTCAGAGAGTTTCTCTGACAGTTTGAAACACAAACCTGCAAAATTACAAAATTGGGGACAAAATATGGGACGCGCATGCTAAATATAGAAAATATATAATTTATTGTCACGGATTTTCCCCAAGCTGTTGATCGTCGTGTTCATCCAAATCGTTATAAACGACATCCTCGTTCCTGTCCTGGCAAGACTGAACGGCCGCTAAAACGGTTGCTAGGCGTCGATCCAAAGCAGACAGGTGTGGCTCGGAGAGGAGGGGGGCCACGGCTGTGAGCGGATCCTGGGCCAACGACTCCCGCATGACATCACTCAAACGAAAGTCAGGACTGGACAAGAGCCTCAGGCGGAGGAGGGTGGAGCGGCGGATTCTATGGAAAAGGAGCAGAAGGTGGAGGAAAATCGACTTAAAAGTTCTGAGGTTTTCAGTGAGATGCAGCGTTGTGAAAAGTATTTGCTCCCTTACAGACTTCTGTTGTTTTCACTGCTTTTATCACACTTAGATGTTTCAGAACAAACTTTAACATCGAGTTTAACTGGATTAAATACAAAGAGATGATTTCAATTAGTTTAATTTCGTTATTCTGTTTTTTACGCACACCTTCCAAAAGTTCAGCTTCTTTCTCATTGATTTACCTTTACCCTACTTCCTGCTGTCAGACGGGTTCTAGTGAAGAAACTATTTTATTCTGGAGAAGAGGCAGTAACGTCTGGCTGAGCTAAGTGTAGCCGATCACAGACAACTCAAAGTTTTTTGTTTTTTTATTGGATTTACCTGCAACACTGCACCAAAGGAGCTAAAACAGACGGCTCGTCCTGAGAATGTCGTCCAAATCTAGATAATTATTAAAAACTGCTTTTAGAGGCAACACAGATGCATCAATTATCAGCAAATAAAAAAAAAACCATTAAAAAAACAATGGTGATCATTTTAAATCGTCTTAAAGTCGATACTCACGCCCGACCGTTGTCCAGGTGAAGGAGGAAAGTCTCGTTGCCAAATTCCTCAAACGTCTCATAGTGATGTCGGTCCATGTTGCCTAGCAAAGAAAATAACCAGTAATAATGCTTTATTTTTCTAATTAAGTTCTGTTGATAGTTTTTCCATGTTGGGTGTTGAAAACATGAACGCACTCATGAGGAAGTCCAGCACAGCCATGTCGATGAGATCCACCAGTCTGGTGCCGTGGTTATACGGAGGCGTCTTCTTCACTGTGTCACAGTAAGCGGCGTCCTTTTCCCAGCTGGGGACAGAAAGTAAACAGCAATTAACACATTTGTTGTCATGTTCATGGTATTATTCTGTAAAAATATAATGACAGATTTTAACATCGTGTGTATTCTCAGAGGCCTTCCGCTATTGGTTTTAATGTTCTTGAGTGCCTTCCTAAGTATAATAATAGAAAACTGTTGTAAACCTTTTATAAGAACCACCATCTTGCAGCATATCTATAGATGTATCTCTGCTCCAACACACCTGAGTCAAATGAACAACTTGCTAAAAGGCATTTTAAAAACTTAATAGCATAATGATGTCATTTACAGATATTTGGATCAGGATTTGCTGCATGTTAAAGTTCCAGGATAGGACTGGACACAAACGCATCCAAAATACTAGTCCTTGCAGTTTTCTCTCCCACCACTGGAGGTCAGTGTAAACTCACGGTACTTTAGATGATCTAGTGCAGACGAGACAGGATGGCAAAGGTAATGTTTCTGCCATGCTGCCTTTTCGATGAGTAATGTTGTGTATTTGCACATGCAAAAAATGCAACAACTTTAAAAGAGTTAAGGGGTATAAAAAAATTTGCAGTATAACTGCTAAAGTAAAGCAAGAAGTGAGGTGTGTCCGCAGCAGGGACTGATATTCCTTACAAAAATATTCCTCCACCTTGAACCTTCGCACATTTTGTTGTGTTCAAACCACAAGCCTCAATGTGTTTTATTAGGATTTTATTTTTTAATAGTGCGAAACGGTGAAATAGAAGCACAAGTATGTGATTCATAGCTGGAATTACAGCCTCTAAAATGTATTGACTCAGGAGCGCTAAAAACAAATGGACTCCATTCATTTATGACTTTAGTTGGGAAACATTTCGAAAGCCACCCGCTTTCTAGTTAGGCAATCCTTTTGGGTCAAAACTTGGCAAGATGTGGAAGAGTTGAAGAGCAGCAAATACTTCTGCAAGCAAATGCTATTCTTTGCTCGTAAGAGGCTACCTACTGTGCCAGCTTTGTGCGGCTGTAGGACCGTCTCCACGGTGACCTCCAAGACCTGCGGGGAGCCAGACTGAGGTCGGGCAGCATGGTGGCGAGGGACACCTCCAGCGCGTGAGGCCGGCCGCATACCGGGTGCTCCGCTGAGCAGTAGTACTCGCACTTACCGTAGAAACACACGTTCCCGGCTGAAACGAGTGGAAAGACGCAGCGATGTCAGGAGAAAGCAGACTGGGACTCCATGAACGAGCAGCACACATGAGACGTCTGCGCTCCGGCAGATCCGGGGGGTGTGCGCGGGACTTGCCTCACACACCTGGCGAGGTGAAGAAGGTCCTGGAGAGCCTCTCGTCAGTGGTGACCTCTCTGATCTCTTTGGTGACGTTGATGAGTCGACCGACCACCGGGGGGATTCTGTTAAAGCCCAGCACTCTGAGAAAATGTTACATACCATCAAACAAATCCCTTACAAACAGACATAGTGTATGTCTTTTCCTAGGCAGAGTTATATATAACACTAAAACAGCCAAAGTCTGTGGCATTGAGCTATCACTCAACACCTTGGCGGGTTTGTTGACAGGCTGCATAACCTACTTTCTTTCAATCATTTCATCGGCTTCTGCTTAGATCTGATCGCAGGTCTGTTAGCTTTCAGATTTCTGTTCTTATGGTGAAAATAAATCTCGTTCCTGCTCAATCAGCTTATCATCTTCAAGTAATGTTACTCATTTTCCAAAAGAGAGGCTGACCACTCAACCTGACACTGACATAAATCCTCGTTTGTCACAGTAACTGTTGAAAACTACTTTCTGACTCGTACAGCCCAACAATCACTCTGCTTTACTTTAGCTAAACTGCATGTTCTTCAGCTTTTTCCATTTCGAAACCGACCACTGTGACATGACATTTTTATCATTTATTGTGTATTACTAATTAAAAGCTCCTAAATATGCACACGAGTTCAAAGAGTGCTTCAGTTGGATTCGCATAAAAGGAAATTTTAGAGTTGGCGATGATTGGATTGAGAGTAAATAGCAAACAATTATTTCCTAGCATAGATTTTAATTATATATATAGAAGAGTAAAGGCACAATCGTTTTCACTTAGTAGCAATAAATGCAGTGAGGGCTCCGACTAAAACTTTTCGTACACTGATCGTCTGTACCTGTCGAGATGGAAGGCGGCGATCTCTGCGTTGTGTCGCTCAAAGTCGGAGAAATAAAACAGGTTCACATCCGTCTCAGCGTCCCTGGATTGTCTGTGGGTAACAAAAACACACACACACACACACACACACACACACACACACACACACAAACATATGTTGCTTTTTTCTTTAATAAAATATGAACCACCTGTGGCTGTGTGAGCCTCAGAGTTTTCAGCCAGAACATCGTGTCTTACCTCATGGGTTTGAGCAGAGCCTGGCCGTAGTTTGGGAACGACATGAGCAGCTTCAGCTGGGTGCCTCCTTTCTTTTGAACTGAAAACAAACATCAAACGATTACAGTAGCGTATAAATGATAAAATACAGAGGGTGTTGTCTTTCATCTCTGCTTTCGTGCCATGGCAAGGTACATGCTACGCACATTAAAGATGAGATTTGTGTTGTGAGGAAGGAACAGCCTGGGTTGTGACTGAGAGGCGCAATGTGTCTGTTTCTCCACATGGTGGCATATTACATAACTGAGCTGCTGTCTATTTTCACACTGCAGACAGAAATGGATAAACTGATGGAACTGATACAATGACTTAATTCACACAGTAGGATTTAATAGTGCATATTACTAATGTGGAGCCTTTGAAATATGGCTGCACTAAAGCTGTTTTTTCTCTTCAGGGTTTTAAAAATCATTTTAATTATTCATATTTCTACTTTCTTCCACTTTTTTTCATTTTTTTTTCATGTTTAGGTGTTTTCATCCCAACCAACCAAATCAGCTTCCTTCAAGCTTCGGAAAATGCGCTCATCAGTGCAAAATACAATTCAGACGTGTCACTTTTTTTGTAATCAAGTTACTAAGCGGATGCTCAGGTTTCAGAATAAATTGGGTTTTTATGAACGGCAAGTTTGGTTTCGTCAGGTTGTACAAACAAAATCTCATTTAAATGTATTTAAATAGATACCTTGGTGATTAAGAAGTTAAACGAGGAAAACCGGGTTGTCACGCTGAAGGGAGAAAAAAAAAGCCTGTCACAGAGATTTGAGCTTAATCTGCACTGGAAAATCCATAACAACATTACATCTCAATACATTATTTATTCTGCAGCGTGCTGACGCCAGTGCAGACTCCAAATGAGAAACTATGGATGTCTTCATCGAATAAGTTTGTCAAATAAGAAGTGAACTTAGTTCAACGATTGAAGTGAAAAACTGAAACTCTGACATTATACGGTTTCATTAAACACAGAGTGATGTCATTCAAGCAGTTGTTTCAGCTGATTTTATGATTAAAATGTGAAATTCAGATTCTTAAGATTTTGATATGGCATAAAACTGAATCAGAATTTAAAAATAAAAGAAAATACAGAAATGAACAACACTGCTGACTTGACATTTATTCAGTGGCACCAGCCAAAGGAAGGCTAAGCCACAAAAAGTCGTTGCTAAGGAAACCAGTTGCTGTAACTACGTATATTGATTAAAAGTTAAGTGGAAGGAAAAAACAGTTCAAGTGTTTGGAGCAGATTCTGAAATCAGAGCTTCAGTCAGACACTATCAAGGAAATGTGTTACAATTGTCCCATTACTTGATTTAAGCCATTCCTGAACCAGCGACAACATCAGAAGCTTCTTATCATGGCTAAAAGAAACTACGTCACCAGCTGCGTCTCCATTGACCATACAATTGTGCGAATTGGAACTGTAAAAATAAATTCATTGGATTTTTAAAATTCACGTTTTTGCTGAAATGTTTTCGTGCTAGGATGAGGTGCTTTTTGAACGTATCAATATTTGTGTATTTCACAGAACTAGAAATACTTGTTTTCGCGTAACTCAAGTCGTCATCAACAACCTAATGTTTACTACTGGCAGAAAAAACGAAGACGACAGGAAGGAAGAAGAGGAGGAGAATGACGCAGCCGCGCCGTTTTTAACAATTGATGGCGGGAATAATTCACGTGGGATTTCAAATGCTTCTCTTATTTAATGGAAACATTGTAGTTGCGAAATTGTGTGTTTTTTAACATATTAGCAGAATATTGACAAAGTTTTGCACTCCTTTGTAATGGAAATGCAGCTACTGTTCCTCAGTGGTACAAAGTTTTCTATATTTAAAATCATTTTGGGGGCGTTTCTGTGATCCTTTCCGGCAGAAACATGCAAACTAAATATATCATTTGTGTAATGAACTTTCATTAGCTTGAGCTAAACGCTGACTTTTGAGGTTGTTTCCTGTATGCGGAAAGCATTTGTGAAAGATAGTTACTGTGTGTGCTTTCAGTGGTATTGAATAAGTAAAATATAAGTTTTGTAACCGTACAACAACAAATAAAAAAAGAAGTTATGATGATGAAGTGATGTTTTCCACTGCACCGTTTGCTTGTTTGGATTTAATAATACATTACGGCCTCTGAGGCTGCAGCTCTTCACTGACCTCCAGGAACTCAATTACCGCCCGACTCGCCTCCTCGCTGTTTGCTTTTTAACCCTCTTCTTATCAGAGACTCTCCTGGGCTCATTCTAGCACGTCCCACTGCGCTGGCGAGCCATTTGATTTTCCTCTATCTTCTGCGTTTTTATGTGTGAATGTGTGGATATGTTCCTAAAAAAAATGAAAATAAAGTGTTGACTTCTTCAAGGAATGCTCGTTTCTGCCTCCACTATAGTCCGCTTGTGTTATCAGACTACGGCTAAAAACCTGACGCGCCAACAACGTTTTCTCCTCGTGTGACACTTCCGCCCTCTCACCTGTCGCCATGCTTACTCACCAGCCCCCAGGATGCGCTGTGTCGCCAAGTAATGAGTCAGCTGGGCCAGGTTGAGGTCTTTCCTGTCGTACAGCTCCCAGCGAGAGATGCCCAGGTGGAACCTCAGCCAGGGAGGGTGAGTCTCCTCATCTCTGGTCCAGGTCACTTTATCATAACCTTCCTCTTCACTGGCACTTTGCCTGCAGAGCGAGACTTGGTCCATTTGTACGTACAGTGGCGTAAAGCAGAGCCGTTTAGCTCTTTGTTGGTCAAGAAAAATACAACAGCGGAAGGAATTTCATAAAAGGTACGGTTACATTAACACCTTAGGTGAATGTTTGTCAAATGGCTTGTCTTTTTAAATGTCTCTAATAGTTTTAATTGTTGGTAAAAACGCCTTTAGGCAACACAATAGCTGTAGTTCTTTATCTGTCTTTATCAGTCTGGGTAATGCGGATGAGTTAAGCTACATTTTCTCTCATTGCACCTACAAACCTTAGTGTGGGCTTTGTGCCAGATCAACACAGTGAATGTTATAACTGTAAAGTTCAAGGACAACGGAGTTTGGTTTTCAACATTTTTGTGGTTGAGGTTGTTTTGCAAACCATTCTATTAGTTTATTTCCTAAAGTATCTGAATTTCATTTGGACCGTGGAAATTAAGACTTTCAAGAATTTTATTTGACTGAAAAAGATGTATAAAATCATCCATTACTTCATTTACTAGAGATGCATGTTCATGAATAGAGGTTATGTGCCACTGGAGTGCAAATAAATAGCTTATAAATGCCATTTCCACTGTTTTACATGTAGCAGTTATAATTTGCACTCTACTGCTCTTTGGCTGAAGACTTTTTTTGTTATGTTTCCAACTTCAGGACCATTTTTTGTTGTATTTCTGAAAGGAAACTTCGAAAAGATTTGACATTGAAGTTTCCTGTTCACAGGAGATTACTTCACTACTGATATTTGGGTAAAAAAAATGGAAAATCCTACAATAAATGGCAATCACCAGTTAGGCTCTCGTGGGAGCTTGATGTGGGATTTTGTGGCAGAAAGCAAAAATGATTGGATTAAAAACAAAACAAAAATTTAAATTGTAAGAATTTGCACAGACTCATAACTAACATGTATTTTTCAACGTGTGATTACATCTTAAAAATATCGTTCCAATTTGAGGTTATTAAATCATTTGGAAAACTGAAAAGCCATAACTTTAAGGAGCTTAACGATAGTGATGTTGGTCGTTTTCCTTAAGAAGTAAATCTTTTCTGTCCGTAAAGCATGATTTTCATTGGCCTATCAGAACTCATGTTATCTCTAATCTAATTCAGAAATAAAAGGCCCAGTGTGATTTCAGGTTTGTGTTTTTTCTGATTAATCTCCCCTACCAGTCGCTGTCGCTAGTGATGGAGTCTCGATTCGCTTTTTCTTCTTGTTCAATCTCCTCTGTCTCTGCATCTGTTTTCAGCCTCAGCAGCCAATCGTCTTCCTCCAGTTTTGGGCGTGGCAGGTTGTATAAAGGATGTCTGAACAGCTCCTCCAGCTTGGAGTGACCCCTCTCCTTTTTGCTCACTTTTCCAACTCCGATTAGTTTCTTCGCCTTCTCCAGATCCTCGCTGAACGAATCGTTTCCTTCGTGGTGAAACGTGCCACCAACGCTGGGCTTGTGACCATCGCTGTGTTGGCGGCTGTTGGCTTGTTTATTTGAGGCAGCAGAAGAAGAGGAGGAGGCGTGCGAGACTGGATCTATCCTTGGAACGGAGGATGAGGAGGAAGTAGGAAGGACACAGGCGGACTGGAGGACGGAGAGGCAAAACAAAGCCAGAAGAAGGTGGAGAGCTAAGGACACACACGCCAGGCCCAGGTAGATGGAGCGAGTCGACTGTCTCACGTTTAGATGCACCATGCTGAGAGCAAGGAAAAGAAAAAAAAGACCAGGAAGTCCCCCATGAGAAGCCAGTCAAAGTGTTAAGCTAAGAATCTAATTTAAGATTAAACCAATTTGATTTATACAAAAGTTTAACTGTTGAAAGTACAGCTGCGTAAAAAACAAAACAACAGATTTGTTCTGTTTCTGCTTATTTGTTGCATTTAAATAGTTCAGATAATCGAAAAAAAAATACAAACATGTAGTTCCTGAATGACGGTTTCATTTAGTAAGAAATAAAAAACTATCAGAGCCGCCCCAATTCTACGTATAAAATTATATCTTCCCCATTTTCCTGAGATAAAACCTTCCAAGCCAAGCCCAGGACTTGACTACTGTCAACAAAATCAGCTTAATTTACCCCGATGGACCAGATAAAACAGGCTAAAAGATTTCAAAAAGCAACGCATCATTCAATGATCTGGAGGAACAGACAAGATGTTTGTGATTTCAGGCAAACACAGAGACGATTAGATTTGTTTAGAGGCCGTCAATGGCTAAGCTAGCTGCTACTAGCAAAACAAGCATCTCTGAATTTTGTACTTTGAAACACTTTAGTGATATGTATGAAGGCGGCCATATTGGATTTTGAGGTTGGGATTGGTGAGAAACTTCAGATTCCAGAACTTGGAAGTTTGACATTGAGGGACCTTTCTGCTAATCCCTTTTAAGACGTTGACATTTATCTTTCTAAGTAGAACTTGGCGTAATTATTTAACTATGCTCTATAATTTTTTTAAATCACATACCACAGAAAAACTTAAAATGTTAGGCTTTTGATTAAAAGGATTTATTTTGTGCTATTTGGCAAATTTAAGGTAGCGTTTGTTAAAAAAAATGGTTGCTAGCTTCCAAGCAGCAGCTCAAAGTTTTAGTCTCAGGTCTGCAACGATTACTCAACACAATAAAGTGGATTATTGTAACATTTTTGTCCTTCCGGTTGATTCCTTACGTCGCCCTTGTCCTCCTGCAATATGTTCTTTGAGGACAGATCTAAAACCCAGCAGACGAGGTGCGCCGACCTTTTTTTCCTGCATCCACACTTTCATTCATATTCATATAAGTCATAAAGAAAAGGTAATTTACATCCAATCAAAGAGAGAAAAGTTCACAAAGAAAATCAATGCATTATTGAGCAAGCCTTCAGAATCTCCTGTGAGAAGCCACAGAGACGAATAATAAAAAAAGAAGGAATAACTTACATTTCTTTCCCTTCAAGTTCACCTCTTTCCTCTTCATTCCCCTGGTGTGACAGAGCTACACTTTGATCCGCGCCACACCAGGAAGGCCGATTGTTTGTTTGTCATCGTGTGGTCACTGCAGAGCAAACAGCAGAGAGAAGAACTGCGGGTCGCGGTGACTTGTGTCGGCGTGACCCTCGGTTAGGTGGAAAGCAAGCACACAAAAAAAAGAAACGGAGCCAAACGCTGATGCTGCATCGCTCCGATCAATGCAGGTCAGCTAATATGAACAGGAGGAGGTTGAGGCTCTATCATAATATCAATCTGTAATAACCAACTCTCTTATTTTCTCAAATCATCACATCTTGAGATAAAATACATGGGTTTTATATTAAATAATGTGCTATCAAGCCTCTTTAGTGGGTATTAAATTTGTTTAAATGGCATATTTTGAGCTAGAAAACATCCATCAATTTTCTTTACACCCTTGTCCCTTAGTGGGGTGATAGAAAACATAAAAATTCAAATTTAATAGCATCTGTAAAATAAAATCCTGCTCTATTTTTTCTCTTCATTTCTTTCTAAAGGTAATGGTAATCCTTTTTCCACTCAGTGTTGTGATAGTAAACATTTTGAACCATGATGAATGTGGTAAACTCCTCCACTTTTCAAAGAGGAAAACACAACACTGAAGTTATCTGATTTGACGACTGCATCTCAATGAAATGATGAGATTGATCCCATTGTCAAGTTAGAAGATAAAATCATACACCATCTTCAATTTGTAAGGACAACTAATCATGACTGCTAACTGCTTGAACACTACATAAAAATCATTTAAAGGGCAGCGCTGTGGAAAAAAATTATTTTTTTTAGTTTTACATAATTTTATAATAATTTATCATCAAAAATATGCCTGGAGTGTTGCCTTGATTCCACTCAGCTCCTCCAGACTAGCCAGCAGCAATTGGCAAACACCTGGTGAAACTAATACATCAGCTGCTGAAAACGTTGTTAAAGGGTTAATAGAGGAGCCATGTTGTGATGACTTCCTGAAGGCGGAGTTCAGAAAGAGCAGCAGTTTCTTAAAGAGGCAGAGACCCAATTTCAAGGCGTTATATTACGAAGTCAAATTCCATTAAAGTCGTATTTGACATTATTTGCACTATACTCCACAATGCAGTATTGTGCATTTTCCAGCATTTTTATAACAACTGAAGGTGACATAGTTATGTGATTATGTTATAAAATAGCAGGAAAACACACAATGCTACTTCTTTAAGTAGCTGATAGAAAACCAGACGTAATCCCAGATGTTGGTCTCACTTTTCTTACAGGGTCACAGGAGACGGGTTTCTGTCTCCTGTGACTGTGGACGAACTCATCTGTGACAGGTTGGCCGTCCATCACAGGACAAATGACCACACATGAATACAATTGCATTTAGAAAGATAAATTAACTTAACATGCATATTTTTGAGCTTTGAGGGGAAGTCAGAACAGAGGGAACCCACGCATGTCCTGGAGAACACGCCAACTCCCTGCAGAAGAACACCAGGCTGGGTTTCAAAACCTAAAACCTTGAATGCTCTTTGAGATGTGACACCATTCTGTTACTCTCCTGTTGCTTCAAATTCCTCTTTTCATCTTTTTTTTATGCAAATAACTTCATTATGCAAAAAGCCTCACTTGAAACCTACATGAAAATGGAGAAGAAGTGGCTTGAATTCACCTGTGAGGGGTTTTCAGGTACTCACAAACAGAAATATGCACACAGGCTACTGAATTAATATTCCAAAGAAGCTCAGATTACATCAAATATTCATACCGCGAACACAGTCTCCCGCCATCACTTTTCTGAAACGGCAGTTCCTTTATAACAAACCATCATTATAATCTCCAGCTGCTACTTAAGGCATTTTTTTCCACGACCTCCACTGTTTTATTAAAAAAAAAATTCTGGCGATGAAAATAATATATAATAGTCTGTTGCTAATTAAATTGTTTGGATTTTGCACATCATGTTTTTTACGTGTTTACAGCAGATCCCAGTTGATTTCATTGCTGTTTCTCAAGCCTGCATGAACATGCAGTGGGTCTTTTAAACAGGGTAAATAACACAAACAGAACAATTCATTTTAGAAAATGCTCTAAATAAACATAGCCTTGTAAATCTATTGCAATTAATGCAGTATTAATGATCATGTTTTTGCTCTGCTAAATAAAAACATATTGAGTCACTGGGGCAGAGGGGTTTCATAGATTTTGTTTTTCTTTTTTCGTGATATTATAGATTTTAAAAATATGTAAAAATTTGTGCACCTCAAGCAATCTTAGAACTAAAATATTTTACCTCCCAAACAAACTTTTACTTTTATCACATAACACCAAACCTAATGTTGCTTTTAGCCGCTAAAGTTGTTAGCGTTGCTTGCAAAACTTTGCTCTGTTTTAAGACAACACTAAGGCGGCTTGCAGCTTAACAAAACGTGTAAATGATCCACTGGCTGATCATAGAATGATCTTCGTCCAGTCAGCATGTCGATGTCCTGGAGTACGTTTCTACAGAGGCATCCGTCGTCACAATGACCACATGCATGCTGGGTTCCTTTAAGGTTCCACACAGGCATTTTGCTAAGCTGAAAGGTTGCCATGGGAGATTAAATGACCTCTCAAAAACGCATGAACGAATCAAAGCAACACTCCAGGTATGTTTCTGAAGAGGGAATAACATTAGCATGATGAAAACCTAAAAAAAAAGTCAGTTTACATAATGCTGCCTCTTTAAATAAACCACATGTGGCAATAAGGTTGCACCAAAATCACCACAGGGAAAGGGTTAATTCAGATGTAATTAGGCTTACACACATTTACACAAAGGAGTCCTACTGATTTTGATATAATTAGGTAAGAAATGTAAATCCGCTGTTTATTTTCACCAAAGGTTTCGGCGCGTGTAGCCATGGCTCACGTTGAAACAGGAAATATTCAGCTGGCTATATTATTGTATCTAAGCTTCCACATATTTGAAGAATTATCATAAAAAGCCATAGGAGTTGATTCATTTTGCCAATAATTTTTAAAAAATCAGATTTAATTTATTTCTCTGTTGCCTAAGGATGCGTTCACACTGCAGCCTGAAGTGACCCAATTCCGATTTTTTTTGACGTAATGACCTGTATCCGATCTTTTCATGGCAGTGTGAACAGCACAGGTCGGATTCTTTTTAGAATGTGACTCACATTCGATATATATCCGATTCAAATGCAACCTAACATCATCCAAACTGAACGTCACTGATTCTCAACAAATCTGACTATTCTGCATCCTGATACGCGTAAGCGGGAAGAAATACAACAACCATAACGGACTATATAAGGATTAAGTTGTTAATATGCTGCTCCACCAGGACAACAACTTCAAATATGTAAGCTATACTCCACCTCCATCCTCCATGTTTACTTCTGCAAACACTGAGCACTTCTTCTTTTTATGGCGGTTGGCAGATCACTGAGAACGCTGACGGTATTGCGCCCTCTAGTGCGCATGCGGGACACTTTCAGGTCGTTTGTCCGTTCACACTGCAGAACACATACAGATTGCAATTACTGGCTGTGTTAAAGGCCCAGCAAAAAAATCGGAATTGCCAAAAAATTGGAATTAGGTCACTTCAGGCTGCAGTGTGAACGCACCCTAATTGACCAGATTTCTCAGAAAATCCATCCATTTCTGGTCAGCAACCACTAACCGGCAATATTTTCTTGTGATCATCCAAAACGAGGATTCCACATCAGATGGGTTCATTTTGTGAAAGCTCAGATCTGATTGCATGTTGTCAGTGAATCATATTGCAAAGTGGCGCCTCTTTCCTCTCATCACATCCTCTCCCATTCTCACGGCCTTCTTCCTATTCTCCCCACGCAGGAAGCGTTCGCCGAGCGCTCCCATTCAAACGGCGAAAACATCCTTCAAAAGCTTTGAAGCCCGGTCTCCCTCTCAGCAGTTGTGGCTGAATGCGGGTTGCTTGGAAACAACCCAGAATTTGACATTTAATTGGGCCGTTCGTGCTCTCCTGTCCGACAGGCGGGACGACTCCCGGCGACTTTGTTGTGCAAAACCCAGGATAAGTAGACAAAGTGAATGTAAGATCACATCTGGCTCTCCGGAGGGAGAGGCTGGGGGCCGACGAACGAAAGGCAAAGGGAGCTTTGTGGGTTTGTACTAGTGGTTAGTGGCTCATGTGGTTGTTTGTGTGGTGAGTGAGCGGCTGTTTGGTTTTGTTAGGAAAATGTATGTTAATACAAGTCTAGATTGGAATGTTTCATTAAAGAGGCAGAATTATGTGTTTTCCAGCTGCATTTTAGCCATTTTATAATGCAATCACGTAACTATATTACCTTCAGTTGTAGTAAAATGCTGCATATATCAAATATAACTTAAAAGAAATTTGACTTTGTAATTTAGCGCCTTGGAATTGGGGCTTTGGCTCTTTAAGAAACTCAAGAAGTTATTGCATCATGGCTTCTCTATTAACCCTTTAGCAACATTTTTATCAGCGTTTCACTAACAAGTAGCTTGCATAATGAAATGTGCAGTTCCACCAGGTGTTTGCCAATTGCTGCTGGCTAGTCTGAAGGAGCTCAGGAGAGGGCTGCTCTTTAAGAGTGAAGCTCAGAAACTGCAGCTTTGAGGTGGGGAGGAGCTGCGTCCTCGAAGGCGGGGCTCGATCCCACCAAGCGTTTCGCAAAGCTCAGCGGTTGCTACGGGAGATTTGAGGATCAAAGCGACACTCCAGGTATGTTTCTGATGAGTATTTTTCCTCATCAAAGGTACATTTTCATTTCCTCTCTCATCGACTCCTTTCTCCTGTTATTTATTTCCCATCACCTCTTTTTATTTCCTTTCCTTCCACTGTGAGCCGAGGAGCCCTGACGCCTTTGACTGCGCCGGCTGCTGTAGCTCAGGCGGCTGCCGCTGTTCTCTCTGTATGGATCACCTTAAATAATTCATGTTGGGAGAGAGGCAGAGGGGAAGAGGCTGGACCTGGGGTTTGGTAGATGGATATGTGGCCGGGAGCTATAAGGGATGGAAAGAAACAGGTGACTGCTGCAGAAAGTACAA
The DNA here is from genome assembly GCA_903067075.1 of Micropoecilia bifurca. Lineage (NCBI taxonomy): Eukaryota > Metazoa > Chordata > Actinopteri > Cyprinodontiformes > Poeciliidae > Micropoecilia > Micropoecilia bifurca. Next base: position 38,213 of record CAEGAF010016271.1, read on the forward strand.
ACGCAAACAAAGAAGACCAAACCCAAACGGGGAGAAGATGGACGCAAGATGGAGTGAGAGGGGGAATGTCGAGGGGAGAGCAACAGCTCACCCAACAGCATGCCATTTGGAGACACATTTACTCAAAAACAACACATACAGCTGATGTAAAAAGCCAGATGATTGTGTTTATACGACGCAGATGTGATGTTTCTGTCCCATCTGTCTCCACAACCTAATGCTCTAATTCTCATCCGCACCCACCTCAAAGTGACAGCTTGTGAGATAATCTGCTCTCACGTCTTTCTGCATGGGGGTCAGAGGATCGCGGCGGCGCTGTGTAAGGAAGTGATTGTTGTCGCTAATAAGAGGAAAACAAAAGGCGCCCAAGCCCAGCGCCAATCATTCTAGACATGCTCTTGCTGTAAACGGTATAATAGGTTTCAAAAGAAGTACAACACAATTCTGACAAATGTGTGTGTGTGTGTGTGTGTGTGTGTGTTTTAAACCCAGGGCTACATAAGAGTGTTTGTTTCATTATTTAAAAGTGTTCAAAAGTGATAAAGCATAAAGGGAGCTGGACAGGATGCGGTTGGCTCCGCTGGCGGAGTAAAAATGCATGTGACGTGGTTTTCAGTTGTCGAAAACATATCAATACCCAGCTGAAAAGTCATGACTGAGACTCAAGTTTAAAACTTTGGTATCGTGGCAGGTATGTACCTAAATGTTCATAGTTTTTGTAACATTGGGTTTTTTGGATTAGAGAAGAAAACAAAAGGAACCTTATTATTCTTTACAGAGCAACACTTTGAACTAGAAAAGGCTTGATCTGATTACCAAGAATCTTCTCTGAAGGATGAAACAAGCAACAATCGTAAAGGGGTTGTGTTCAGGGAAAAATTCCTTTTTAAATGTTTTTGTACTCCTTTGAGGTCTTTAGTAAAGCTTCTAAAGACCTCAAAGCGTCCAAAGACCTTTTTAAGCGTCCAAAGTGCTTAAAAAAAGCAGCTGTTCATGACATTGAGTTTATGTTTCTTTGGCATCTGGAAAACAAGCCATTTGAAAAACTTTTCAACTGCACCTCACCCAGCAACTGAAGCAAAGCTGGTCAGCTGGTTTTACTGAAGCATTAGCTGTACAACGGCTGCTGGGAAACAAAAAACAAAAAAAACAAGTGTTTTGTAGTTGACGTAATGTCAAGGAATCACTATTGTATCCTTAGCAATGCTGCTATGTTTGGTGAGTTTTTAGAAAGTGTTCACAGGAAAAGTATATCAAAATAGTTGTAACTGTGTGACACAAAGCAACAGAACATGTACATTTTAACAAAATGCCCACATCTTATTGATTCACTTATTTTGAAATTTCTACAATCTGTCAAATGTGACATCAGTGTGTAGCAGTCATTGGTTAATAATCAAGTGTCTCTGTGCAACTATTATGTTCAAAAGTCTTGTTTCTTTGACAAAGAAACGGTGAAAAATGAAAGATTATGATCTGCTTCAAACTATTGATTGTCCGGAGCTTCACAATCAAAAAAGCATGGTGGTGAGGAATACTCTGCTTCTAATATTTCATCTGACATCGTTAACTGTGACTCAAAGACCTGACACATCGCTGCTAATTGTAGCAAACGTGATTTCTGGCTAATGAGTTTCACTGAGAGCTCGGCTCCTTGCTGAAGGATCCATTACTCATGTAATGAAACGAGACTGAAGATGTGGGTTGTGAATGTGTGCATAAATTCTCAGATGCAGAGCGAAGAAAGAAAATAAAAACAGTCCGAGAGAGTGAAGAGGAAGAGGGAGAGGGACTCGTTTATAACCTCAGGCTTTCCAAATGGCTGAATGGATCTGAATACCTGCCTGTGTCTCAAATCGATTTTGAACAGATGGCATTAAAAGCCTTTCGGAGGCCTCTGGTCTGTTCTCAGAAGCGGACAAAATGAGAAGGATTCCTCAATCCGTGAGTGTTTTAATAATCTATTGAAAAGCAAGGACAGAGAAAGAGGCGATAGGATGTGTTTTATTAACGTGACAGCAACGTATTACAAAAATCTCAAGACTTGTAATCTGGATGGGTGTCATCCCGAAAGCGGACTTTTCAGGCTGCGACTCAGCCGTCACTCGGTTGTCTCCCTGAATTTTCCGGCTGCCATCTCACATTATCACAAGCCACTCGTTTTTCTCACTCTCCCGCTCGTCGCTTCACACTCGTTTATCTTCACATGACAGTTTTGTTCTCTCATCATTCTACGACTTTATTGGGAATTCAACGCAGCGCGCTCAAGTGAAATAATGCATTTGTCCGAGGCAGACTGAAATATTGATGGCCTTCCCGAAACACAGCGGATAATTTGATTGGGAGTGGGTACATCAGCGCCGAGAGTGGATTCGCATGAAAATATCACAGTAAATATGAAAGAGTTCTTCTTTAGTCGGGAATGACAAAACGCTGTTGAGGACAAAAACCTCATTGGGGAAAACAAGAGGTTGGGAAAAGAAAGGTTGCACTACTAGATCAGACTAAGACTGTCTTAAGATATTACAAAAAATTGATGCTTTTTCCAGGGTATTTCAAGAGGGATGCATTAAGTACAGTCATCTTCCTGTTGATAAGTTTCCTGCAATGTTTAGAATAAATATCAGCTAATCGGGCTGGCAACCATGGTCATTTTTTATAAAGCTTTTGCATCTGTAGTGCAAAATGAACAAAAAAATTTATAAGATTGATTCCAGCAGAGGAATTGTGCACACACCTCCAAATTGCGCATTCGCCGATAGAATGGACGTGAACAAAACTGCATATTTTTCAGCTGGCAGTTTGAATGTACTTTAGCATGATTTTTACCAGCCGGGAAATTGAAAGAGCAGGAGCTACAAACCACAGAGGAAGCATCTCTCTTAGAATAAACTGCAGTGGATTTAAGGGTGAAGCAACAAAAAACATACAGATGTTGTTTAAAGGTCTGATTCCTAATGACTGCTGATGTACTCGAATAAAATACTGATGGTGTTTCCTCCTCCAAAGCGCTCTTGCTTACTGAATTGGAAATAGTTACGAGGTAGATTAATGGTTACAGGAAAAAGGAGTCCATTTAGAGAAACTGACATCACTGTCTACTAAACATTAACATCAATCTTTTCATTCTTCCAAAAATATTTCTACATATTTGAAGCTGCAAATGACTACAAAGGACCACAGAAAAATAAACGCACTCTACATGTTCTGGCTTTCAAAAGCCAATAACATTGATTAGACAAGGCGCCGCAAAGATGTTACCTCTATCAGGACGTTTATTGTCTGGACTGTAGTTGAAGGGATCTAAAGACGGGGAAATGAGGACGACCTAAACAGGAAAATGCAACGATTTGTCAGAGTTGAGTTTAATTAAGGACACTAGCAAGAGCTCACAGGAGCCGGGTAAACAAAGAACAAACACTGTAACAAATGAATTAATAAGGAACGGGGGGCTGCAGGCCAGAAAATCCAATAAGAGTCCAAACATAAATCCAGAGGGAAAAGCAAAGGATGTCGGCTGCAGCACAGCAATGAGCTGCAGAAGAGAAAACTTGCTTCATTCTCAGACGTCCGCGGGTGAAACCAAGAGGTGAGGAGAAGTTAAGCCAACAAAATATTTTAATGGAGATTATGTCAAATATGCATTCGCTCCTCTTGTACACATGCAAAACAAGAAGCTGAAGGTGAGAAAAGATGGAGAATTTGGAGCCAAAATTTGGTTCATCGTGTTAACGCTGATCTAAAGACCAAACGTAATGGAGGCATTTCACCTTTTTTCTGATTCTGCTTCCATAAACAAATAAATAGCTGAGAGAAAATTGTAAGAAATGTTAAAAACAAGCTATTCTGGGAAAATTTTAGCCTAATGTGACTTTAGCCGCACTCAATTCGGATTCCTGATGCCGTCAGGTAGTTATCGCCTCCTGTTGGCATACTTTAGGTACTACATAGTTTTTGACTGGAATGCCACTAATATATGCAGCTAAAAAATATATAACTGCTTCAAAAATACCAAAGGAAAAAAAACTGACCACATCCAGAGGTTTTCTTGGACTCTTGGGCCTGCGTTTTTCAGCAGGTTAAACACAATCTGACAAAAAAAAACCCATTGAACTCTTATGACTCCCTTTAAGCAGCAGAGTTAGAATGTTTTTTTTCAAAGACAGCTTTCATCTTATCTATGATAACTCAAGGATAGCACTTTTTGATACATAAAATATTCCCAAAATAAAATTCAGACACAAAGAAATAGAACAAAAGTTCAATTACATAAGAAAATAGCATGGATCTAAGCAGCAGGAGTTCATTTGATACTTGTTTTGATTTTTTATATATATTTCCTGGAGCTAGACGTTTGTTGAATTATTCCAGTGAATAAACAAACCAAAAAAAATGTGACAGCTCCTATATCTCTCTCTTTCAAATGTCACTCTGAACAACCAGGCAGAATATTCTTTGGTAAAAAAAAAAAAATCAGAGGGTAAAAGCTTTAACATTAAAAAGAAAAACATAAAACATTTGCACAGGAATGCCATTAGCAATAATCATACATTTCTCAGTGAAACAAATGGATAAGAATCCCTCAGATCAGAACATCAGAGATTGTTTCATCAGCCTTCAGCGGATTGAAGCAGCAGCATTAAAACATTGTTGCCAAATGAACACAATTTATCGCACGCCGCCTCGAACAGCGTTATGTATTTTTGCAACATTGCCTCGCGGGGCAAACAGATCCGGCAACTCCTGTTCTTTTTGTTGCTCACACGAAGCCCAGAGCCTGAATCCGAAGGAGCGCTAAATAACAGACCCGTTAGAGATAAGTGAGGGATGGTGGGAGGATGAAAGATGCAAAGTGGGTGACGAAGAACGGAGGAAGAGCCTGTTCCTGTCCAGATGGAGCCTCCATGGGAGTTTGGACCATTTGCAGAAAATATGTGTGTGTGTTTGTGTGTGTATGTGGGGAGGTTTATTGTGTGGAGAGAGAAAGAAACGTAATGATTCTGGCATTGGACCAAGTGGAGGCTGAGCAGTTAGGATCACAAAGTACTTTTTAAAAAACATTTATGACATGCTGGAAAACAACTAAAACGTCCAAGTTTTAAAAGCCTTCACCAGAAAATGTTAAGTTGATGCAGAGAGTCAATATTCGGACTATTGGCCGGTCATCATTTTGCACTCATTGATGTGCTAAATATCAATTTAGGGGCTAAATCCTGACTGGTGGTGGTGACCCACTGCAGGGAATGTATGCTTTTAAGAAACTGACCTCAGGTTGTCAATGATGTTAAGATTTGAAGATTTTCCTGGCAATAGAAGTAAATTATTACTGTTACTGTTATCTGAAAAATTAGGTTTCAATGCTGAGGTATCAACTGAAGATGTTTTTTTTGCGGAAATTGTTGTTCAATTAACACACAGTCACACCCAACCTGCTGGCTCTCATAAGCTGGTTCCCCACAGATGGTAAGATGAAATATGTTAAAAACTTTTTATATATAACATGTTATATATATATCCAAGCTTTACAAACCACAAACACTAGAAGACAATCGTCTCAACTACGTTTGATGTTCTTTTGCAGTTACCACAGCTTTATGAACTAATAAATCCAACATAATAAGTAAAAACCATAGATGGACTATGATGTGTCGTCTGGATCCACGGTGTGTGACGAGTCATTCTTGAACATGTTCTTCCTGTCTCTTTTATTGTCTATCTTTCTTTTTGGAAATATTTCAAGCTACATGTTTCATACACATTCCACCTACTAATGTCTTTTTTCGTCTTTCTCTTCAGTTTTTAGAGATAAATTGTTTACATGGACTTTGGGCCTCGGCTGGCGGACCACTCCGTTTGATCTCATTTTTATTGCTGTCAGGATTCCTCAGGTCTGCAAATGAGTGGTTGTCTACTTGATGTCTAATCCCAGCAGAGGCAGCTGTTTTTTAGTCACTTGGTAAATCTGCAGATTGATTTGTAGAGAAGGGGAAAAAAAGAAGCTGTTTCAGTTGGATACCTAAGCTTCAAAAACCCCAAGGCTTTCGTCCCCTCAGCTGCTCGCCTTTTAAATTACTCTGAGGGAAGCTGAGGCACTCTTCAATGAAGATGAGCGCTGACCACGCAGCGACACTACAGGACAGACCAGTGGGCATGTTTGATGTTTGCATGAAATGAGTTGCAGTGGTGTCAGTAAGCACACATAAAAAAACAAACGATTTGCTAGATTAGATTGGACCGCAATCCCTCCACTGCAATGCAGGATTAGACGGCAACTGGTAATCTGCAAGGGAAGTCGATAACACGGGTTGAACCCTAAAGATGGTGGTCAGTCTTGCCGGTCAGAAAGGTTTAACAGAAGCTGGGGAAGGGGGCGGTCAAAGGTTAAGACATCGTTGCAGTGTTGCAATGCGCCGTTAATTTTATGTAATAGTGCGAAAAGGCCAAATACTCCCACGTTTGGTCCTCTCGTTTGTTGAGTTAAAGCAAAAATAGTGAACTGTTCAGAGATGGAAATTGCTTGAGTGATCGTTTGTTTCCTCCCACATTTCTCATGAATTTGGCAGAAGGACACACAGCTGTTATAGCTTGAAAGAAAGCAGTTAGTTGTAGCTGTGGAAGGTAATTTTAAAAAAAGAATAAGAATTTTAAAAAAAATAAATATAGGCAGATTGATGACAAAACGTTAAACAAGAGCTGTTTTTGATGTGGGTCGGCTCACCGCCTGGGGCGTCATTGTGTCAGGGGATGACAGATAAACATGAATACTAAAAAAATTAAAAATAAATGCCCTGTGTTATGAGCAGTTTAAGCAATGTAAGAAAATGCATAAAAACATTCTTTACATTTAAAAACAGATTTAAAGTGAATGAAATGGAAACATAATAATTATAGCGACAACAAAATTGATACATACAAAAACATGTAAAAAATATCTCAGCTCTAGTTACTGATTTAGTGGCAAACATTCTTGAAAGGGACAGTATTATGTAAAAATTGACTTTTCTGAGCTTCACTTCATGTCGTAAAGTTATTCCCTCATCAGAAACACACCAGGTGTGTTGGCTTGATTCTTTCCAGCATGACTGAGACATTCTTGAATCTCCCGTGGCAACCACTCGGCTGTGCAAAATGTCTGATTGGATCTAGCGCCACCTTCAAGTTACAAGCTTCAGAACGTCCTTTTCACAGGGCTCCCTTCCCCAACTCTGCTCCTTCAGACTAGCCAGCAGCAATTAGCAAACACCCGGTGGAACTGCTGAGCTCGTTATATGAGCTACTTCCTCACCTGGGTCACCCAAGATGTACCTTGAGCACTTTAAGCCTGTGTTACTAAAAGAAAATGTTTGGTCAGAAAGGTTAGAAGGCTTTTGTAAATGCGTAGCTTTAGCTTTAGCCACAAATTTAGGATGCTAAAGACTATTTGTATTTGCAACATAATGTTGCCTTTTTTTTTAGAAAGCAGTAAAAATCTTTATTTACAGCAGCACTGATACTGCTCTCAATATGAAGGTCAAATTTACAGAAACTTCATCTAATTTGAGTGCATGCATCAGGTGTGACATCATATTATCTCCATCTAACTCTGGCAATAATCATACATCTGGTTGTTTTTTTTGTGAAAATAGAAAGAAAAATGAAGAGCTTTGTCACGTCTCACTTACTAGAATAGCTGCCCACACTGTCACCAGAAAGTCACTAGAGTTTTCCCCAACTCCTAACAGCGCGGTGCATTATATGCTAATTGGTCCAACTAAAAGGTGAGAGATTTGTCACATTTCTTAGTCACTTGACAGTATTTGCTCACAGCTACCCGGCGAATCGGGGAGAGAGAAGAAAAAAAGTGACAGATTCGTGACGCAGCTTTGAGAAGCGAGAGCCTCGTACTCTGCGTGGCTCTTTTTGTGCCAGGAAACGTGTTGAATGGGTCTTGGCAGAAGAAACTGAGGAAACAAAAAATGAATAAATAAATAAATAAAGTAAAAATGCAAGGAACGATGAAGGAAGCCTGAGATATTTGAATTAACTATCACACAAGCACATATTCAAGGAGGAATATTGCAAAGTTGACAATATCTTCTAACAAATAAGATGCTGCTTTTTTTGTTTGCTTCCTGCTCATTCCAGCAAGTTAGTGTTTTTATAAGGTCTGATGAGTAAAAGACTTCTAAGACAAATAGTGTTTTTCATCATGATTATTATTTTCTTTTTTTAAAAAAGTTTTAAAAACAATCGAAAGATTTGCATTGCTTTAGTTTCTTTTTCGGCAACCCAACAGATGGCAGTTTTAAGTAATACAGCATCTGGAGTTTAGAGCATGCATTTATGAAAATTAAATGGTACTTTAATAGAATTGAGAGCCTACTTTTTCTGAATTAAAATATTACTTTCATTGCATTTTCCCTCATTTCACACAGACCTTGTACATTTCCAGCACTTCTTTGTAATTTTACTTAAACTTCAGTCTACAAATTGACCTTAAGAAGATTGCAGACTCCATGTTCTGAAAGGTTTCAGATTACAAGTTATTTTATGCCATTGTTGGGATCTACTGTCTGAATTTTATACACTTCAAGTAACCTGTAAGCTCCAACAAGTTTATCCTTCAAGTTCCAAGAGAGTGAAGCTGGAGCAGCTTGAAAAATAACCTAAAACATTTGAAAACTCCCGTTTTGATTTTGAACAACATTATGTTCCAAGCCATTTGATAACGTAGCTCAAACCCCAAGAAATAATCTGCAAGTCCAAAGAAAATAACCCAGTAAGAGTTACGGAAAATAGACCGAAAGTTTCCAGAAAAGCAACCCATATATTTTGGGGAAAATCTCAGACTGCAGGCCATCTGGGCAATCGCCACCAGAACAAAAAGTGAAAAAAAGAAAGTAACCTTAAAGCTGAAAGCTGAAACAGTTCTGGGAAAGACAGGATGTATTATATATTACAAGGAACAAATGTAGAAGTGATTTGTTTTTCCATCATTAGTGATGATGTTCCCATTTAGAGACAGCTTCCTGTTTCTTTGTACTGCATGACTAAACAACTTCCGCTTCAGGCGAGCATTTGATTTTCCTTTGGGGACTAATAACGAATTTTTGAATTGAATTGTAAGGAAGAGTTTTCTTTCCTTTTTTAAAAAAATGCAGATTAAAATTTTATTGAGTCTGGCAAGTACAGTGTGTGAGAGAGATGCTGCTGCTGCTCATCTGTTTGCTGCATTGAGTGCATCTCTGAATAAAAGAAGAGCTGTCACAGTCTGAGGCTTCGCCCTCTTTGAGTTCTTTTAGAATCGGATAAATGGTTATCTTTTTACTTTACTGCAATAATCTTCAGATGTCATCAGTTGCCCTTTTTTTTGGTTTGCTTCCCACTCCATGAGTCTCACCATTTTCGTTTTGGAAGTTGTCCAAAGTACAGTCTCTGCTTGACTTTTCTTTAAATTATAGTTTCCTTGGCATACTACTAAACCCAGCATGCTTCATTTCTATAATTTGATATTTTAGATGAAACCAAATGACCACATTCCTTTCTCCAAAATATCACAACTTTAATAAAGATTCAGAGTTTTGTACACAGCACGTGTTCAGAACAATACGACACCATACAGGACGTGGACGTTAACAGTATTTGTGCAATCAACGTAGATCATAGAGAATAATGGCAACAAAAGTATCTCCAACAATAGCTTTCAGTTTCATATGTCATAAACACAATGACATTACAATAAAAAGAAGAAAAAAGCCCTAAAAAGTTCTGGCATGAGCTGAACAGACAATCCAATATCAAAGACAGTAGACGACTAGAGGCACAACGAGACAGTTTTGACTTGCTCTAGAGTTCGGTGGCACCGTGCAGAAGCTTCAAGTACTGTGTTTATGATGCTGTAAAACTTTGATCAAACTGCTTTCATCTCGTAGTGTCACCAGGGACCTTAACGATGCTTAATTAGCTCAAAACATCTTCAGGATATTAAAGATGGCGACGGTACACGGGTACAAACACCCCTGACAGGCACTTTCCACCGTGAGTAATAAAATAAAATCAGTTTTTTTCTTTTTTTTTTTTTTTAGAAACTTTGAAAAGAACAATTTGTTTATACCAGAAGATTCTGGTGTTAATAGGAGTTAGTTTAGCATGAAGGGAAATGAAAGTTTAGCAAGACATTTTAACTCTGCTGCGTTCATGCATGGATTGTCTTTTTTTTTTTAATGGTGAAAATATTTCGGAAATATTTATCAGAAGCTGCGTTTCCGTTATGAACGTGCACAAATTTTGTCGGTGTTCCCCTAATCCAAAGAATACAAAATAACATAAAAATTTCTCAATTGCTAGGTTTTCCTTAATTAAGAAACATGAGTTTGTTCACGTGATTAAAAAACATGCCACGTCATCATCCTCCCATCACTTCTGTCTTCTCCACCTTTAACGATAAGATATTGATCACATGACTCGTTTCCGTTGCATTTTTTTGCAAAATTCAATACTCAAAACACTTTTAATCAAAAAATGTTTTTGTCAAAATTTGCTAAATTATATGGTCAACGGAAATGCAGCTACTGAAGCATGTAGAACATTTAAAAACATTACAAATTTATGTTTACAGCTTTGAACATTTCATCAACAATCTGATGTAATGTAACACCACATATTTAATAATGGAAAAAGAGAAGAGTTTAGGTTAGCAGTTCTCAAAAATTGGTCAAGTTCATAATGCATCAGATACTAAAAGTCACTCTCAGAAAAACGAACACAGCCACCTTGCAGGAATGTAAAATGCAGCGACCTCCATTATCAGTACTAGATTACATCATGCAGAAGAGAAAAACAATGCAACATCATTCACATCTGATCCATCTTCTCAGTCATTCTCCTGTTTTCCTCTAGCTTTCATCATCGACTCCAGGCTGCCAACCGCTGCTTTAATATTCCCAACACTTTCTCCAACATTTTTTCACCGGCTCACCTTGACTCCGCGCTCTAAAGCTGTCACAGACCTTGAATAATACAACTTCAAGTCTGCTGCACAAATGGAGGGATTCCAGCTTGCCCCCAATTCAACTTCACGCTTCTCACAAGGAGCTCTCAGCTGGAACTGACTCGGAACTCATTGGATTCAGTACAAGCTTTCAAGAAGGTGTTTTGAGTGCGCAAACATTAAATGACGCTGCGTCACTATTTTCAGTCATTCAGAAAAAAATATATACATATATCTTGCAAAATAGAACATGAAAACATGAAGTAAAGATATTAACCTTGGCACTGTGCTTTGAGAGGTTCGTTTCTGCTAAACCTCGACAGACACCGAACCAAAAACACTTCTGAAACACGTGTTGGAAAATGGAGCGAGTGCTGAGGCAATGTGAGTCTTTTCTGACGACTGAATTAAGCAAATTCACTGCTCTCTGCGAAACTGAGTGATTTGTTAAACTAGCTAACTGTGACCAGAGTTAGGGGAATAGGTTCAGACATTCAGAGCTGTTAGAAAGTAATTCTTCAGCTCAGAGAAATTGAGCTAGTAGCCTGTTAACTCAGAGACGATAAGCTAATAGCTTGTTAGCTCAGAGAGAATGAGCTAATAGCCTGTTAGCTCAGAGAGAATGAACTAATAGCCTGTTAGCTCCAAGAGAATGAGCTAATAGCCTGTTAGCTCAGAGAGAAAGAGCTAATAACCTGTGTGCTAGAATTTCACAAGTTCTGATGAGCCAACTGTGTGTAATAAAATGTTCACTCTCCACATATTGTTGGCTATAGAGATCTTGCAAAACCAGCCAGGTGTAGCTGGCTGGTTTTGCATTTCAAACGTGGGATTTGAAAAGTTCTCCTTTTGAGTATTCTCATTGATATAAATAAAACATCAACAGGATAACAAGTTGGGGATATGCAACGTGATTTGGTTGGAAACATGTAACGACTGCCTTAACAGCAGCTTCAAAGTTTTATTACCAGATCTGAGGGAGGATTTTTTTTTTTTTTTTTTTTTTGCTTTTCATGCAGTATACAGTGGACTGCAGTCGGAAGCACACTGATCAGATCACGTAATAGCAACTTTATCCCCCTTTTGCTGCCAAAACAGCCGTCATCCACCATGTTTGAGCTCCTAAGCCTAACTCACTTTGTGACAAGGTGCACCACCTTTGCTTAAAGGCCATAGCCATCAGGAAATTGTGTTAATGTGTCCCTGGTCTGCCAACAACGCCTCAGTTCGTGGTACGTGTCAAACCAAAATCCACATCGATGGCAGAACCAAGCTGGTTTCTCAGCAGGATCATTTCCCAAACCTTTACTCTGTCTCTGTTAGCTTGTTTTCTTCTCAGTGTGCATCAATGCAGCCTTTGTCACCTCTGACCCAGATGCTGGTTCTGCACTGTTTTTTTTTTGTTTTGCTTAGTTTTTTTCCCTTTCCCTTTCGATAACCACCAGAAGCCCAGAACACCCTGCAGGAGCTGAAGTTGTGCCGATGCTCTGACCCAGTCTAGCCATAACAATTTGGCCTTTGTCAGGGTTGTTCAAAATGTAAACGCAGACCCATTTTTTTATGCTGCTAACACACTGCGTTTGAGCACAAAAAGAAAATCCTTTATCCAAGACACTTACAGGTCAGTGTTATTCATTTCATCTGTCTGTAGTTAAAATCTGACAAACAATCGATGTATATGTCAGTTTTCTAGAATTATTTAATTATTACTCATGAAATAATTCTAATTATTTTATTCTAAATTATTTTATTCTATAGGAGTTGTTTGTTTATAAATAATAATAAAAAAGAGGAAATGGCTCTTATAGTTTATAAGTTATGTTGTAAAATTTCTTTGACACTGTAGTTGGGGAAAAAAGTTTTAAAACTTCACCTTTTAATGATTATTTCTATATTCTCATTTATGAGGCTCAGTAACAGCAGAATTGCTGTCAGATATTTTAATGAACCTAAAAAAACACGTTAGCATTAGCATGCTAACATTACCTGGCTCTGACTATAATGCATTAAAATATATTGTATAGTCTTCTATAAAGATTTACTATAGTAAATGTCACAATCCTGGATAATGTAAAAATAAAATTGAAAATGAGCTAAATTGAACATTTGAATCCAAATTCAGGGGCTACATCTGCTCAAGGCCGCATATGACGAAGGTGCTCCAAATTCAAAGACTCGTCCTTCTTCCTCCTGGATTCGAAGGACGTTGAATCCTTCGCACTTCCACTGACATCCATCGACTTCATTACCGTATTTTCCGCACTATAAGGCACACCTAAAAACCTTCAATTTCCTCAAAGCCAACAATGCACCTTATAATCCAGTGCGCCTTATGTATGGACCATTGTTGAGCCACAACAGGTCTTGCAACGGTAAGAAGCTGCCGACTTCATTTTTCCCTGTAGAAGAAGAAGCACGCGGTGCATGCTGGGATAGTTGTCAGAACTTAGTTTGTAATCTATTAATAAAGTTTGACTGATCTATCTACCTACTGACCTGATAATCAGGTTGTCTGCAGGTCATTTAGCACCACGTTCTCCACGAATATGCTGTGCGCAAACGGAGAAGGGTGATCATCGTCCGGTCACGCCCCGGCCCAGTCGGACTGTTTTGTTGACATTCCGTTTAGTGCAGCTCCATCTAGTGGATGCATAACGTAAGTCCACCCTCTCCTGCAGGGTTTATACTGTGCACCTTATAATGCGGTGCGCCTTATATATGAAAAAACAGTTTTAAAGTAGGCCATTCATTGAAGGTGCGCTTTATAATCTGGTGCACCTTATAGTGTGGGAAATACGGTAATATAATTAATGAATTAGATTCAAATAGATTGTAAACTGGTTACTAAAAATCCCAGGAGCTTTTCGAGTTACATTCTTCCTAGATTTGGCACCATCACGGTTGCTAGGCAACAGGGCCCACGCAGATGTAAGTGGTAAATCAAAAGGCCAGACTGCCCAATTTTCCCGACATACGTCCTTTGAAGAATGCGGCCCTTGAATTTGAACACGCTTACAGTAAACAAGTCGACAGAAAAGCTAGCAGGCAGGTAGAGTATAGATCTGTTTTTCTTGATCAAATTGTCAGGAGGGTTGCTGAGAATCTGAAATCATCTTCCTGTTTTCACTTCGAACTAAGCAAAGCCGAGGTTAAACATTTTCTGATGCACAGTAACTAATGTTCCAGCTGCATTTATGTGTAAAAAATGTGTGGTGTTGCAGCGCACTGTTTCACCTTCAGAAATACCCCAGAAATGTTGCTAAGATAATGACTCTCTTATGTCACCTTGCTATTTGTGGGTTTTCTGACATTCTGAATCAGCGTTAGTTGGTGAATTGAATCTTTTCCATGGTTCTCTCTCCACCGGTCACTGGGAGCTTTTGCTGTGTTTACTGCAAGGCTCCCCGGGGTCTTTGGTGGCTCCGCCGTAAACCTGCACCTTGTTTTCGCTCCAGAGGACCACGGCACCCTGAGTTACTCTGGTGCACCGAGCCAGGCTGGCGACCTGGGCAGACGACAGGACCCGATCCCACAGGCCCACCTGGGACAGCTCTCCGACGAAGGCCTGGGTCGAATCGAAACCGCCTCCCAGGAAATCCTGGAGAGGAATTAGATCGTTGTTAGACAGCCGGATCACTTAAAAAGAGAAACACTTTTACTCTCAAACACACACTACTCAGGTTTTTTTTTTCTGCAGTCTCGCTGCCTTGGGCAACCCCTTGGCTCTGGGGAAGTTTAAGCAGGATTCGATAGGGCGGGAGATAATTTTTTTCCTCTAAATGTTATTTTCCTACAGTTTGTGGCTTTTGAACAAAATTCACATATTAAACATCCCATATTAATCCAAACTAAACCTCAAGTGCAAATCAACCATAAATGTTCTTCTTTTAGCTTTAGAAATAACAACATCCCACGCCTGCACTAAGGCTGCGTTCACACCGCAGGCGTTAATGTTCAATTCTGTTTTTGTCTCTGTTTCTTTTGCGTGGTCGTTCACATTTACAAATATATGCGAAACGTATGTGATCTCTCGTGTGAACCTCAAACAACCTAAAAATGTCCCGCATGCACGGTAGACGGCACAATAACGTCACACTTGGTGAGCATGCTCAGTATTTGTGGAAGTAAACATGGATGCTAATGTGGTTTAGCGTATCTTGCGATTTTAAAGTTGTCCACCCTGGTTGTTGTTTTTCTTCCCATTTCTGCTTTCCAGGATGCTGAACGGTGAAGTTTTTTTTAGCATCAATGACGTTCAGGCTTGATGAACGCGACCCAGACACATTTTGAAAAGATCAAATACTCATCAAATGTAGAACCACATATCTGCATTCACACCAAATTTGTTAAAAATGTGTCTGACGCTTCAAGTTCGATATGTGTGCACTTTGAATGCAGACGCTTGACGTTTTGCTCTACACCTTAGCCTTTTGTATGTCTGGTTTACATTCAAAGTTTATGTAGAGGCGCATCAGATACGTCAGCTCAGGCTGTAGTTTTATGTTGGATACTCTTGACATGTCAAACGCTCCAAATGTTCAAGCAACGCAGAGCTAGACTCTTCAAACACGCTGCAACGGCCCTTACCACACCTCATAGATTTTGAATGTGAACCAGAAGCGCCTGACGCTCAGTTCGCGTTTGGTGCGAACGCACCATGAGTGAGCTAAGTGAGTATTTGTAAAAATCCCATTTGAGTTGTACAGACTGTCATTAAAGATCAGATACAATCCACTTGAGCAAAAATATCGGATTCATGTCACCTCAACCTGCAGTGTGAATGTAGCCTAAGTTATTTTTAGCCTTCTTAGCGACTTGGAAACCAATAATAACTAAACCATTTCTTCTTTTAGTCTGTCTTTAACTATGAGTAACTCACCTGCTCTTGGCCGAGGACCAGCTCTCCCCCAGGCCGGATGTGGTGTCCTGGGGCCAGTCCGTGGCCCTCGCCCCTCAGCTTTCCCCCCTGGTAGGCCTGCCATACTCCACCTTTCTGGGTCCAACTCACACAGATGTGCTGCCAGCTGCCTCGAGAGAAGTTCAGAGGCAGCTTCGCCACCTACGCATGGCAGCGTTTCATTAGGACGATGCAGTGGGGAGCTGTTTTGCACCGATTGTTTAAAACCTGGGCATGTCTTTACATAGCTACATAGAAAGGTGGCAATAATTCAGCGGGACGCAAATAAGATGCAGCTGTGTGAGGAGATTTCCAGATCTAAATCAGTCACTTCGATCATTTCACGCTAGGGGCGTTCTGCTGCTGCCTCTCCAAGCTATTCCCCACAGGAATAGATTACCATAATGACTTCTATAAAATTTTATATATATATATATATATATATATATATATATATATATATATATATATATATATATATATATCACAGCACAACTCAGTCTCGCTGAAA